>JAPMLY010000670.1:0-50000 GCA_026401115.1 Tetraselmis chui
GACGACCTGAAACTGCGGGAGCTGTGGCATCTCGGAGGAAGCGAATTTTCTGCTGTCGCAGAATGTTCAGGACCGAAGGGGAGAAGGTCGTGGAGGGAGGCACGGGACCGGCCGAGTTGAATTCACGCTGGTGTGAAGTAAGCTGGTACAGGAGACCGACCGTTATACAGGAGGTGGGGATAGCGAGGCCGATCTCGTGAAAGCCTGAGCGGAGCTCGTCGGGGAGGGGGGTGGCATCATTGCATTTTGTTGCAGTGGGGTGTGGAGTGCGAGAGAGGGTCGCAGACCAGCTCGTCTGGTGGGCGAGTTCCCGTCCGATTATATTTTTAATTCGGTTGGGTAGGTCGGTGAGGCCGTTGACGCGTTCGAGGAGCCATCAGCGGGCCGACGAGCAGGCGGACGCGATCGGGTCAGGGTGTGACTGGTCGGGCATGAAGATGCCGTGGAGCCAAAAGCGGGCAAGGTGGGGGGGGTTGGTGGAGTACTGGCCTGTGAGGAGGAGTGTGTCGATCATTCTGGTGGAGAGGTCGTCGGCCGTTCCAAGTTGCGCGGTTGACTGCGGGACAGAAAGGACCAGGGGGGTCTGTAGGCCTCGATGGAGCGGTAGAGGGTCTGAGGCTGTGCCTAGGACCTGTTGGGGGCGGGGAAGTTGGGTGGTGGAAAGGAATGGGGTCAGCGGGTGACCCGCGAGTGTGTTTCTGGGATGGTGTATGTCCGTGAAGCGGCCATGTTGCGGGGGATCCCACAGCAGCACCTGCTTGTAGGTGGGGGGGGGTTGAGCGATGAGGACATGGTCGTCGAGCAGTGTGTCGAGAGAGGAGTGGGGGTAGTTAGAGGAGGTGTGGCTTGTCGAGGTAGGTGAGAGGTGTAGTGCGCGTGTTGGCTGCACGCGACCAGGTGTGATGGGACCTGGGCTTGGTGGATGTTGGCGGCGGACAGGGACGTCCGGACGCTCTGAGGGGCGCGATGGAGTGCGCCGGCCGCCGGGGAGCAGGGTTTTTGTAAGCGATGTGTATCGCAAAGGTTCTGTAGTACTTTAACGGGTACCGATGTGGTTTTCGAAATGGATGGCGCGGTAGCTGTCGGGGGGATGAAATTCAAATCCCTGGAAGCTGCGCCTTTGAGTGTGTACCGTCTGGTGTCGCTACGGATCCACTGACCATTTTGAGCTAGGCTCGGGTGGGGAGAGGTGAATGGTACACGCTGTTCAGCGGCCCTGTCCACCAGTCTTTCGCTCGATGGGAGGCCAGGCCCAGAGCGAAGACGATCGGCGTTGCTCATTCGAGCTACCGACCCATCCCCGTTTTTTTGAGGTTCAGTAGTACTTTAGTAGTACTTTGGATCTTTTTACTGTCTTTAGTGACGGTAGGATACGTTTTTTACATGCGCCAACTAGGTATGCCTCACTGTTGTAAGTAATACCGTATACGTAGTAGTTGCAGATAGCTATTGTAAGCTACTCTAGATATGATTAGTACATGTCTAGATCGGACATACCGATAAACTGTTTGACTCGGTACAAAGCTGTCGCTAGGCTACAACTCTCTCACTTCTGTTGTCCCGACACCACGCTTGTAGGCGGGTTGTCTCTGTGACTGTCATGTTTGCGTGACTGTGACTGTAACTACGTTTGCGTGAGTTATCTTCCACACTAACCGTGTTTGCATGGTTCAATAGGTTATGGGCCCCCGCCTCACGTCACTCACGCGTGACAACATGGTTCGGCGAGCTGCGATCGACAGCTCTCCCGCAGAAGGCAAGTTTCTATAGACACTTAGTTATTTCACCTTGTAGTCGGCGGTATCGCCAGTATAAACTGCGATTTAAAACCCACCACCATCCCACTTAAGTCATCTACTCGAAGGCGAGAGACAGCCACCCACACCGACGTACTTGTCGTGTGTGGATAGGGTGCACACAGGTCCAAGTTGGAGAATGGGGGGCGCACTATCGGGTGAATACGCATCCACAGGTTGCACCACAGCTCTAGCTTATCTTTTTATTTTAATATTATCTTAGCGACTCAGCCGCAAGCGCCGCGCTCCACATGTCATGGCCTTGGCCTCGACTTGTGCCCCACATTGGGTGGAGGATACAGAAAAGGTGCTGAGAGACACCCCGGGGCGTCATGCCGAGGGGTCGGCGGGCATCAGGCCGTCTCTCTGAAACCATTGTTAGGCGCAAGTCCGGCTAGCGGATTTTAACCGCTACCTGTTTTTTATTCTGGTCTTTCTTTTTCGCCCTCTGTCGAAATGGCGCCGAAAATTCGCTCTGTCGACTCTCCGCCAGTTTCGCCTCCTACTTCCCCTGACCTAGGCTCTCAACAGAGCACTCTCGCTCGCACCCCGGATACTCTCGCGCTCGTCCTTGAGCAAATGGCGCTCATTAACGCTCGCCTCGACTCGCAGTCGGCCGACGTTGCTGATGTTGCTCCTGCGATTGCTAATCCCGACACCCATGTCGCTCAGCGGCGCCGCGATGCGCAGCTCGAACCCTTTCGGTACGACCACGACGTGCACACCCTCCCCCTGCTTGAGCATCCCCACCCTGGCTACGCCCCACCGGACGCACAAACGGCCTTCGCTGCTCCTACCATTGCAACTCTTGTTGGTGATACCACCGTCGCAAAGCGCCGTCCCGATGCGCACCGCGAGCCCTCGCGTCCCGATGCGCACCGCGAGCCCTCGCGTCACGAGCTCCCGGTTGATCACCTCCCACCACCCCCCCATACCCCCCCGTTGGATATGCCCCTCACAACCCCGGACCTCTCATCCCGGAGGCGCGCTCTCACCTCCCCCCCCCCTCCCGTGGCCACCCGCACCCGTACGGCCCGCCGCAAAACCATGGCCGGCCGCTCTCCCTTTCCCGGTGGTCCGCCTCCTCCCTTCCATGGACGCCATTCTCCCCCAGCCCAGCGTGGCGACCACACCACCCGTGGCGGTCGTCGCCCCACCATTGACCCGGTAGTCATCGGCCGAGCGGCACACGAAGCCCCCGGCTTCGACAAGGACGCCCTCAACCGGTACATGAAGATGTCGGTCCCCGTCATGGGCCCGACCACGGATTTTAAGCAATGGAAGAGGACCTTCCTTAATTTCCTCACCATCAAGGCCGCACACCTCATTCCGCAGATGGCCATCCGTGACTCCGGCGTTTGACTCGACGAACCAGCGCAGCACTACGCCTACACGCTGCTCCTCCATGCAGCCAGCGCGAATCAGCGCGATGACCAAGCGATGAAATGCGTTTCTCCGGCCCGCCCTGACTGCGCCGCTGCCGCGTGGGACATCTTGTGTGAACGCCTCGACTGTCGGTCTTTTGCTCGCTCCTTGTCCCTCCTAGAGAACCTGATGGTCAGACAGCGCCCTGGTCAGTCACTCAGTGACTATGTCCACTCCATGCGCCAGACCTTTGATGACTACATCGAGACGTGCCAAATGGTTTATGGCTCCGCTGCCATCCACCCCCACAACCTCGGTCTCCTCATGTTGCGCGGTATTTCCAGCAGCGGCCCACACGGTCAAGCGAAACAATGCGTCATCAACACATTTGACACAGACTACCTATTGTCGGCTGATGAAGTGATGGCCATCATCCTCCACCTCGCGCACAACATGGACGACGGCCCTGCCCCGGACACACCCGCTCCGGTCGCATCACCCCCTCCCATCTCCGCGTTCGTCGCTGGGGGCCGCGGCTCACATTGCGGTCGAGGCCAACCACACCGTCATCCTCGCGGTAGTCGACCCAACAAGTGTGGAGTTCGTGGCAGCCTAAACCACCTCATGTCCGCCGGCACTGCCTCGGATGACGCTATCCTTAAGTGGAACCACGCCAAGCGTAAGATGACCGTCCAGAAGTACGGCGCCCCCGGTGGCACTACCTCTGCTCACGCTGCTTTGCTGAGCGACGTCCCTGCCGACGACGCCCCCGCCGATGACACCGACAGCTTACCCACCCTTGAGGACTGCGCTGATGACCACGATGACGACGAGGTGAGTGTCCCTTTCATTGAGATTGAAATTGTTCACAACATGTACCGTATGCGCCGGTTTTACACCAAAAGCCGTATGCGCCGGCTGCTGTCTCTGGGCCCTCCCAACTATGCCATACAGGGAACTTACAAGTCAGGGCTAGACCGTTAACCACCTAAATCCAACCTCTCCAAGGATGTTCGGGGGTTTTAATCCCCCCCGGGGAGTTGTGCAAGACGAGGCGAGGGCGGTGTGCATTTAGGGTCGTGCGAGGGGGCAATGTGCGGAGGCGCGGCGGGAGGTCGTGTGGGACTTGATGCGGTATATGAGTAGGAGATGATGTAGCCATTAAACAGTATGCGTGTGGAGCTGTGTAAGGATGCGAGACGTGTCGAGGCGTGCTTTGGAGATGAGTTTGTCAGGAGGGTCTGTGCGGGCGGTGAGTAGGGAGGTGAGACTCGTGATGGTGGAGGAGTGCGGTGTACCTGTGTGGCTCATGACGTTGGGAAGGATGTCTACCACTGTGCATGGCCAGTGGTTGCGGATGGCGTTTGCAAGGGGAGTGTATTTGGCCCGTGTGAGGTGAGCTGTTTGGGAGAGGTTATTGTCCGTGCAGTACTTCCATTCCCCTATCTGAATATTTTTTATGGATGCGCATCGGCGGCGGCCGTTTGTGTGACCGACAAATCGAGGTTCGAGAAGGCGAATGAAATCCGGTTTGTGTGCGGGGGGTCGTAGCGCGGGGGGGGAGAATCTCAGGTGGGAGGACGGCGGGACACGAGGTTAGGGAGTCGGGCGAGAGACCTTCGTCAGCATCAACAAGGCGGGTGGGCATGTGGGTAGGGTGAGGTGGGTGACAGTCAAGCGGGGTGTGGGGAAGAGAGGGGGAAGCAAAGGATTTTATGGGTTTGTTACCGAAGTCTGCAGTGATGGTTTCCCATTAGCGGCCTCCGTTGTGGCGCTCCAGTAGGGAGCGTAGGAGTTGCAGCGCGTTGTTGTGTCGGTCCTGTCTTAGGCCCGACATAGTGGGGCAGTTACCGGCCATGTGGGCGTTGCTAGTGAATTGGCCACATAGGGGGCATGACAGGGTGGGGTTATGAGTGAGTAGGCGGGTGTTGTGGACTCCCCACATGAATTCTTGTTTGTGTGTGAATTGGATATTTGTGAGGGTTGAGTGTTTTTTGTGGAAAGAGAATTTGGCGCCGTTCTCCGCGTCGCGGGCGAGGAGGGCACCGTGTTTGGTTGTTTGCGAGAGGGGTGTGTGTGTGTGTGTGTGTGTTTGGTGCTGTAGGTGTGTGCGTCAGCTTTGAGGTTGGTGTATTTGTAGGGTATGGGTTCCCATAGGGTTTGTGGAATGAGGGTGTATGGCCATGTCCAATGGCCAATCGTGACCTCTGAACCTGTGGTGTATGTAGTGTCGGGTGGGTGACCATCTGCGACTTGGTTGGCGTGGGCGTCTGCGAGGTCGTTGCCTAGGGATAGGTTGTGTGCTTTAATTTTGCCGAGGTGTGTGCGGATGCCTGCTTCGCAGCGGGTTTTAAGGGTGTGTGTGATGGAGTGGAGTGTGTCGCGGTGGATGTTGTGTCCGTAAGCGGAAGGGCAGTTTAAGTAGCCTTGTATGAGGCGGAGGGAGCACGCACTGTCTGAAAGGAGGTGGGTGCGGCCAAGTTGGAGGCCTATATCTATGCCAGCTAATTCGGCGCGATTGATTGTGTGCGAGGGAGGGGTAGAGGTCACCATGATTTTGATGCGGGTGTCCGAGGCGGGGTGGGTGGCTGCTGCTCCGAGGGGGGACGAGCCTCCTTTTTTCGAGCCGTCTGTGTTGACAAAGTCTTGCCAGTTCCAAGCAAGAGTACCTCTGGTGGGGGGGTATGTTAGTTGCATGCGTTCCGGGAGGGGGTATGTGATGGGGTGGGTTGGGTTTGGGGGGAGGTGGTATATGCCCGCTGAGTGGGGTGAGTAGGTTTCGAAGAGGTGAGGAGGAGGGGTGGCGATGGCGGGGTTGGGGAGGTGGGTGTCGTAGATAGATTCGAGAGTGTTGTGAAGTGGGGTCATGGATGTGGGTGACGGGAGGGTGGAGAGAGCGAGGGGGTTCGCGACGAGGTAGATGTCGACCATCCATCGTGTGCCGAATGGGGTAGGGGTGGGGTTGCCAGTGTGTTGGTCGGGGGGTAGGAAGGTGTTCGCGTCATTGGGGAGGGTGTAGAGGTGGTGGGTGTATGGGGAGTCGATGTATTTGGAGTGGCGGTAGGGTGTGTGTTCCCATCGGGGGAGAATGAGGATGGTTGCGCTGGGTGTGTGAGGGGCTGTGAGGTGTGCGCTGGTGATAGCGTGTTCCATGGCGCGGCGCATGCATTCGTGGTCGTATATGGGGTTGGCGATGTTGGTGCCTTGCCATGTGTGTGGGGCAGTGCTGCCGCTAGATGAGAAGACTATGTCTTCGGGGTATAGGGAGTGGTAAGTGTGAGAGTGAAGGGATTTATTGAGGGGGTCGGAGTAGAGTTCTGTATGGATGCGGAATGTGTGGCGGAGAGCTTTGAGTAGGTCTTCTCTAGTGGCCCATCTAGTGCGGGTGGTGGTGGCAAGTGTGGGTGAGTGGATTTCGGAGCGGGAGCCTAGGCGAGTGAGGAGGTGGTAGACCTCCTCTTCGAACGTGTGCTGCGAAAGGTCGGGGCGGAAGAGTTGGTAGAGGTGTCGGACGCGGGGGCCGTTAAGGGTGGTGACCGCGTGGCCGGCGGGAGTACAAAGTATGGTGGTATCGTGGAGTGATGGGTGTGCGTGGATGGCGAATTTACCGGTAGGGAGCATGTCTAGGTCGGGGTTGATGGGGTCGTAGTTGAATGTGATTAGGGGGTGTGACCAGGGAGGGGGTCCGGTTTCTGGCAAAGTGGGTGTGGTGTAGGGGACAAAGCCGGAGTTAAATGCGGTGAGGGCGGTGGGGCCGGAGGGGGTCTCACTGATGGTGTCGTGTAGTTGTAGGCATGGGGCCCACTGGACCTCGTGGAGGCGGGTGAGGTCGTGTTGTTGGCCGCGAGCACACCACTCGCACTGCCATGTGACGGGCCCCTGAGCTGGGCGGCATTGGGAATGCACGCCAAAGTGCGGGAATGTGCAGGAGGTGGAGGTGGGTTATGTGTGCATTGGGTCATGACATATAGAGCAGGCGGTGGGGGAGGGGGTGGGGAGGCATACCGATGTGGGGGTGGAAGAGATGAGGCGGAAGCCGTCGTCGAGTTGTAACTGAATGTCCCATTCCGTGAGGTGTTCCGGGGCCCATTCAACAATGTACTGCGTTTGGCCGTATTCTGTGTCCTTGTGTTTGGAAATCAGGGACTGGATCCGCCATTTTTTTGTTGGGTTCGGATCCATGAGTACTTGATTTTTTAGGATCCGGAACTAGTGAGTACCTCTAAAAAAGGGATCCGGATCCCGCGATTACCTGTGATTCTAGGATTCGGATCCCGCGATGACATGTGATTCTAGGGTTCGGACCCCGCGATTACTTGTGATTCTAGGGTCCGGATCCCGCGATTACCTATGATTCTAGGGTTCGGATCCAGCGATTACATGTGATTCTAGGGTTCGGATCTAGCGAGTACATGTGTTTTCGGTTCCGGAACCGAGTACATGAGTACTTCTAAAGTTTTGGTTCCGTTGGATTCGTTGGGTTCGCGATTCCAACAAGTACTCGAAGTACTCATGCAAATTGATACAAATTGCGCATTTTGGGGCGGGAAATTTGTAATGCAAATTCAATTTTTACATCTCTACATTCTTTACTAGTTCTATGCGCCTGCTCATGCTTGGATCCCATACAGTAGATTTTGACCGAGGTATCTTGAACACCCTATTTGAATTCCCAACAAGCTCCTCTTTTGTACGTTGGATAGCCGTCGATGACAAGCTCTTCCCTGATCTAGACGGTCTACTACTTCCCGCTTGCCCCGCCATTGTTGCTAACTATGATAGGAGTTGGATGTGGACGGGCAGATTATGGAGGATTTCAAGCGCGTACGCGCCGTTTAACTGGCCCTGGGGTGGGCTACAATCGATTCAAGGCTGCGGAATGACAACAATTAGGGCTACTGAACCATTCCTAGACATACACCTCAACAGACTTGCATTGCCAAATACCTCCCCAAAAAACAGCGTGTCACTTCGGGCCACCACAAAATCGTGAGATACTCGGAATCGTGAGTACTGATTGGGTATCGCGATTCCACATCGTTTTGCGAGGATGAGGTACTCGCGATTACCGCGGATCCATTAAAGTACGATGAATACCGGATCCAACGATTACTTACAATAACTGATACCGGATCCTACGATTACTTACAATAACTGGTACCGGATCCTACGATTACTTACAATAACTTGTACCGGATCCAACGATTACTTGTGATTCTAGGGTTCGGATCCCGCGATTACCTACCGAACCTAGGGTTCGGATCCAGCGATTACCTGTGATTCTAGGGTCCGGATCCCGCGATTACCTGTGATTCTAGGGTCCGGACCCACGAGACCGAGTCCGAACCCGAGTAGTCTCGGGGATTCGCGGAGCCGTAGGATCCGGATCCAGTCCCTGTTGGAAATGATGCGCGTAACGTCGCAGGGGGGGTAGTGGTGGTCGGAGGGGGTGAGGTATTCTGTGTCTATGTGTGTGGTGGGTGCGGTGGGGGTGGGGTGAGTGGTGCGTGAGGTGTAGATGCCGGATGAAAGGGTGGGGGGTGAGCGAGGGAGGTGTGGGGAGAGGAGGGGAATCCATGAGGGGTGTATAGTGATGGGGGGGGATGCTTGTTTAGTAGTGAGGCTTGTGATGGGGAGGCGGTTGTGGATAGTATCGAGGGGTTCGGTGAGGATTGCGGCGAGGAGGCGGATGGGGATTGAGAGTGGGGTGGTGGACCCCGTGAGTGTGGTGACGGATTTGCAGGATTTGAGGATGAAGGAGGAGGGGTGGCGCGGAGGAGGACTTGTGGCCACGTGGTGATGTTATTTTTCCAGAGCGGGGTGAGGCGGGGGAGGAGGGAGGCGTGTGTTTTGCGGGGAAAGAAATCGCAGTAGGCTTGCTTATATGTGTGAGGGTCGGTGATGTGTGTGCCTTTGTCCCGGAGTGAGGCGAGGAGGGCGTTGTCTTGAGTGGTGAAGTGGACGCGGATTGTGGAGGCGATAGGGTTGGTGAGGGAGAGTGGAGGGATGTTGTGGAATAGGGTGCCCGCATCGCGCTGAGCTCTGAGTAAGCTCTTGAGTGTGGGTGGGGTGTAACATGCTGACATAATGGATTCCGAGGGCCAGTGGGAGTACGTGGTGGATAAGGTACGGATGTGTGCGCGGGCCATGTGGCCTCTATAGCCTGAGTTGTTCATGATTTTATGTAGGTGGCAAACTGTGAGTTGTGCGGCGTGGGCTTTGAGGGAGGGGAGGCCGTAGCCGAGGTCGGAGGGAGGGCGATGGAGGGCGATGCGGGGAAGGTTACGTACCGAGGAGACGGCGGAGCGGAGTGCGTGGCAGATTTGTCCTTCGAGAGTGTCGAGTTGGGAGTCGGTGAAGAGGCCGAGCTGGAGGGTGAAATGTTTTCCGATGAGGAGTCCACGGATGACCCTGATTCTGCGGGATTGTGTTAGTGGGGAGGTGGAAAGGGTGGTGATGAGGGAGGCAGTGGTACGTTTTAGTTCGTGCCAGTATTTGGTGAAGGTGAGGGAGGTGTTCAGCTCTACCCCTAGGACGCGGTATGTGTCCGTGGGGCCAATGTAGGGAATGGGGGCCGGGGTGGAGTTGAGGGTGATTAATTGTGTTTGCAGACGGGATGCGAGGAGGGTAGTGTTGGCGAGGGTCACGCGTTGCCTGTGCGCCAAAGGGCGCCGGTGATGCAGCATTTGCGGATGTTGACGGTCAGGCCCGTGTAGGCGCTGAAGAGGGAGAGTTTGCTGAGCTAGATGGTCATGTTGGGGGTCGAGCCCGTGGCGAAGCTGAGGTCGTCAGCGAAGCCGTGTCCTGCGTATGTGGCTGTGGGTTCTGTGGGGTCTACGTTAGTGGCGGGGGGGCCGGGGCGGTAGCCCCGGCTTCCCACCGTGAGCCATCGAAGGAAGGGTTCAAGGAAGAGGGTGTCTCCTTGGAGGGTTCCGCGAATAATGTCGATGGAGGGGGTGGGGCCATGTGGTGTAATATAATCTGTGGTTGAGACTCCGTAGAGGTGTTTGCAAGTGTCGACAAAGGTGGGGGGCATACCGAGTTGACGCATGTGTTTGAACATGATGCGGTGGTCCGCGGCGTTGAAGGCGCCTTTGAAATCAGCGTACATGACGTAGATGTCTTTGTTGTGGAGCTTCGCGTCCTCCATCGTCATGATGAGGGGGGAGAGGGCGTCGTGGATGCTGCGGTGTTGTCGGAAGCCGTCATGTTGGTCGCTGAGAATGCCGTGGGTTTCGGCGTATTTTGAGCCTGCATCTTTTATTAGTGCTGTCCAAAGTTTAAGGAGGTTATTCATGAGGGCGATGGGGCGGTAATTATCGAGGAGGGAGGGGTCGCCTTTTTTGTGTAGCAGGCAGGCTGTGCTGTGGCACCATTCAGGGGGGGTGTAGGACTTGTGAGCGAGGAGGGAGGGGAGAGAGAAGAGGGCGGAGCTGATCGCCGGTGGTAGGAATTTGATTATTTCATTGGGGATACCGTCGGGGCCGGGGGCTTTGCCGGTGCCTAAGGAGTTAAGGGTTTTATCGAAGGTGTCACGGGTAATCATGTCGGCGAGGGTGAGAGAGGGGTCTCCGCGGGGTTCGATTGTAAAGTTGTCGGGGTTGTCGGGGAGTTCCCACGGGGGGGTGGGCAGTTCGTGCGGGGTGGCACGGCCGAGTTCGGTGGCGAAGTGAGAGTGTACCGCGTCAATGACAGCGGAGGGAGAGGATGCGGTAGTTTTATCGGGTCTAGTAATGCGGTGGAGGGTTGAGGCGGCGCTGGCGGGGGGTAGGAGGCCGCTTTTAATTTTCAAGCGGCGGTGGGAGAATTTAGGGCAGGTGTCGTAGGCCGTATTGGCTCGGGTTTTTGTTTTCTTTAGCTTATCGGTGGTGGTGGCGTAAAGTAGCTGGCGTATGCGTGCTTGGCACTGTTGTTTGATGGCGTCAGTGGAGAGATATTCAGTTGTGTGGAAGAGGGCTTGGGCGAAGGGGAGGGGGCCGTTGTTCTTGCTGCATCTGCGGAGTTTGGGTATGTGAGTGCGTGTTCTCTTTGTAAGCCAAGTAGGGTCAAGGGACTCTTGGGGTGGGCGGGGTTTTTTGGCTGGGAGAAGAGGCCAAACTGTGGCTGCGTGGTCCATGTGTTGGGAGAGGAGTGTAGTGAATTGTGAGGCAAGGGTGTCGAGGGTGTCGGGGGAGGCCGAGGTGTGTGAGGTGTTGAGAATTTCTGCGTGGAGGGCGGCCGTTTGGGTGATTAGGTCGGGTGTGCTTGTTTGGTATGTTTGTATGCGGTCGGGTGTGAGGGGCAGTCGAAAGTTGAGTTTGCGCGTCGTGTGGTGTGTGTGGGGGTGGGTATGGGGAGGGGAGGGATGTGCCATGAGGGAGAGAGGGGCGGGAATGACGAGGTGGATTGCAGAGTGGTCAGTGAAGTGGGAGGAAGAGGGGAATATCGAGCAAGAGGACGGTGGGAGGGTGAGAGGTGAAGGGGGCGTGGTGAGCCAGTGGTCAAGGCAGCCTCCGCTGCGGGGGAAGGTAGGGATAAGGTTGTGGAGGGGTTGGAGGTGGGATTTAAGGAGGGAGGTGAGGGCAGGGTGACATGTACCTGTGGTGGTGGTCGTTTGGAAGTCCCCGCCCCAGAGGGTGCGGTGTTACGGGTGGTAGTCTGCCAGGCGGAGGCCCCATGCTGCAACTTCGGCATATAAGCGGGTCATTTGGGGGGTGTGGAGCTGGGGCATGTAAGCACCTATGGGGAGGTAGGGGGTGCCTGAATGAGGGACTATTTTTAGTCCGGCGATATGAGGGATGAGGTGGGGGGGCGGGGTCAGGACAGTGGCAGACTGGAAAGAGGCTCTGCGGACCGCGAAGAGAACGCCTGCGTTGGGTAGGGGCACAGGTGAGTAGTAGGGTCGGGAGCTTTTGAGGTGGTATTGGGGGAGGGCGATACGCCAACGGGATTTGTGGGTGGCAAGGTTGGTTTCGGTGAGGATAAGCACGTCAGGGTGGTGGGTGGTGGAGAGGTGTTCGACGTCCATAATGGAGGTGTGGAAGCCTCGGGTGTTGAGGGTGATGAGGTGGAGTGGTTGGGATGTGTTGTGTGGTGGGATGGGGGAGGGGAGGGAGGGAGTGGTGTCGGGCGTGTCGTCGGGGGGGCGGTCGACGGGGGGATGTTGGAAGGGAGGGGGAAGGGGAGGAGGGGAGGGGGGAGGGGAGGGGTAGGTGGCGGGGGGAGGGGCGGGGGTGGGAGCTGGGGGGGGGGTAGGTGGGATTGAGGGGTGGAGGGCGGCGATTAGTTGGGGGCGGCCCTTTGGGAGGGGGGCGGAGCGGAAGGTGTGGTTCCAGAGGAGGGTGTGGAGGGAATATACTGAGGTACGGGGGTCGAAGGAGGGGGGGTTGTATTCATGGTCTGGGGGGGCTGTGACGATAAAGTAGGTGTGTAGGAGGGCGTGAGTTCCGCACGACCAGGGACGTTTTGAGTCATTTTGCCGTGGGGGGTTAAGTGAGCGAAGGTCTCCGACGGGTGGGGGGGGGGAGGAGTTCCAGTCTAAGAGGAGATGGAGAGAGCGAACGAGGAGGTCGGGCGGGGGGGGTGGTGGAGGGAGTCAATCCAGATGGCTGAGGAGTGGGTTAAATGGAAGAGGCCGAAGTGAGAGTTTTGCCATGTGAGGACGAGGAGGGAGTGGTTAGGAGTACCCGGGCGGGGTGAGGCGCCGCGATTAGAGAGGTTAGTCCATTGGCATGGGTATTGGGAGCTGTGGTGGTGATTGTCTACCTCGTTATTAGTGATGACTGTGTATGAAGTGGAGGGGGTGGAGTGAAGTTTAGTTAATGTTGTGGCAAGCCAATAGAGGCTGGAGAGGTCCTGGTATTGCCCCCACTGAAAGGAGAGGACCGCAGAGGAGTCGAGGTAGCCGATGGGGGTAGGAAGGCCGTATTCGAGGTTGAGGTCGAAGAGGTAGTTATGTAGGGTTGTGCAACAGGTGTGGGGGGTAAAATGAGCCGGGAGAGTTTATTGTAACGCGGTGTTTACAGTGTGAAGTCGGATATCGGGACGAGGGGGGAGGGTTTGGGTGTGGGGTCTAACCTCGGGGGTGTCATGTGGGGGACTAATGATGATATTCGGCCGGGGCGGCCGGGGGTGACTTGTGTGGGCTGTTGGGGCCCTGGGAGGCGGGGGTGACAGCCGGGAGGGGTCGGGTCTCTTGTAGGTCTTCCTCCTGTAGGTCTTCGTATTCTTCGAGGTCGTAGTCGTCGCCTTCCGGGGGAGTGTCCCTTTCAGCTATGTGGCATTCTCCTCTTCCCTCGCCCCATGTCGTAACTTGTCACAGTTCTGGGTCGTTGATTCCGCATGCACGATTAAACTCACCGCGTTCCGAGATGACTTCGTAAAGTTCACACCCCCCTCCGCTCCCTCTCGCGTGGGCGGTGTCGGCGTTGACGTTAAGGGCAGTGGCTCAGTGCGGATTTCTGTCAGACTTGCCTCTGGCCAGCTTATTCGCCGCACTATGCATGCACTCTACACCCCCGACCTATCATCTCGCTCCGCTCCGCGTATCGGCAGACTTCTTAGTGTCAATTGGATGCAAACCCACAGCGGATGTGAATTCATCTTCCCCTCGTTCCAACTCTGACACAGGTCTGCTTTTGGTACCCACATGCATGGGTATGCTAGAACCGTCCGGAAACGGTCTCTACCTCCTTCCCCACCAGCCGGAGCTCCCTTCAAGCCCATCCGCAATGTCGGCAGCTGACCCCTCACCTCGAGTTGCCCATACTGCCCAGTGTGACCCCGTACTGTGGCACCGTCGGTTTGGCCACCTAAACATGCAAAGCCTACAGGCCCAGCATACTCACGGTGTCCTGACTAGCCATGTGTTAGCTAGCATTGTAACCAAAGTTTCTTGCGACTCTTGCTTACTCCACAAAGCCATAGCTGCACCGCGCAACACAGCCGCTTACGCGAAACCATCCCGCCCCCTCCTCAACATGTCCGATGATCTCTAGGGACCAGTCAATTCCCCTCCCCACATGGCCTCCGCTACTGCTTGCTCGTCATCGACCACCACACCAACTACATGTGGGCGCGGTTCCTTAAGTCTAAAGACGACGCATGTTCGGAGTTGGAAACCATCCTCTTGGACATCAAACACTTGCATGCCCGCCATCACTCCCAGTCGGGCGCGTTCGCACCAGTCCTCAAGTTTGACTCCGACTCTATGTTTGAAGATGCTGTCACTCGTCGGATGTGCGCACACCTCGGCGTCGGGGTCCAGCTCTCTGCCCCATACGCCCACCACATGCTCGACAAAGCCGAACGTCCTTGGCGCACTATCCGGGACAATGCTCGACGGCGGCTTCCGCCTCATCTCCTCCATCCCCACATCGGTATGCCTCCCCACCCCCTCCCCCGCCGTCTGCTCCATATGTCACGACCCATTGCACACAGAACCCACCTCCACCTGTTGCACATGCCCGCACTTTGCCGTACAATCCCAATGCCGCCCCGCTCAGGGTCCAGCCACATTGCAGTGCGAGTGGTGTGCTCGCGGCCAACAACACGACCTCATCCGCCTCCACGAGGTCCAGTGGGCACCATGCCTACAACTACACGACACCATCAGTGAGACCCCCTCCGGCCCCACCGCCCTCACCGCATTTAACTCCGGCTTTGTTCCCTCCACGACACCCATTCTGCCAGAACCCGGACCCCCCCCCCCCCCCATGGACACACCCCCTAATTACATTCAACCACGACCCCATCCACCCCGACCTCGACATGCTCCCCACCGGTAAATTCGCCATCCACGCACACCCATCACTACACGACACCACCATACTATGCACTCCCGACGGCCGCGCGGTCACCACCCTCAACGGCCCCCGCGTCCGCCACCTATTTCAACTCTTCCGCCCCGACCTCTCGCAGCACACGTTCGAAGAGGAGGTCTACCACCTCCTCACTCGCCTAGGCTCACGATCAGAAATTTGAAATTTGAAATTGTTTACAACAATACCAGTAAGAACCGGCTGTCGTCTCTGGGCCCCCCCTTTTGCTATGCCATACAAGACTTAGAAGCGTGAGGTAGACCGTTAACCACTAATCCCAACCTCTCCAATGGCAGTAACAGCGTAATAATTTTGTAATCAAGAAAAACAGATCTAAAATTAAATCCACTTGTCGAGAAATGCAAAACTAAACTGCTGCTCGACCTTCACGATGCACGACCCGCTCCCGGCGAACCGGGGTGTCGACCGGCCTAGGCCGGTCGGCGTTCGGGAGGGACGACGGGCCATCCTAATCTAGCTCCCGCGTGACTTCGGTCTTGCCGAAGGTAGGAGGGGAAAGGCTGGCAAAAAAACCCTCCTCGCGCGGTCGCTCGTCGATCCCGCCGCTCCATCCCGAAAACCCCGCCCCAAGGTCTTGCGGCGTCCACCGACGCGGCGGTCCTCCGTGTCGAGGTCCCCCATCACCTCGAGGACATGTGGGGGGGACCGAGACACACAAACATAAAAAAAACTAGCGCTCCTGCCTCCGCGCCTGAATTTTCCCCGCTTATTTCCCCGGTTTTTTCTCTGTCTGGTACCCGGGTACCTGTCGGTTTTCCGGCCCGTGGCCGTACCCTCCCCCCTCTGATCGCGCGTCCACCGAGCAGCCTTTTCTTGAGCGGGGGCCTCCGCGCTCACCCGGGCCCACGCTCAAGGACCTCTAGGAGTATGAAGGTATGTCGGGGTAGTGGGTGTCGAAGAGGGGGGGGGGGGGGAGGTCACCGTAGCCGGATCCGGCGGGCCGCGGGCGCCCGGAATTAAACAAAACCTTCCGTGCCGGGTTTTCCGGCGGCGCCGAACCAAAGGGTCGTCGCCGCCAGATCGTGTCGCTCCTCCCCTCGCGACCGTCCTCCTTGCCGTCCCAGCTGACTCCTCCCCCCGGGAGATGACGTTGGACGACGTAGCGGCGCGCTAGTGAGCGCCCTTCCATGGTGCTGCTCCCCAACTAGCTCGACGCCGGGTACGGACATTGTTTTGTATCCGAAAAAAGCCCCCCGTACAGGGCTTCCGGCGGCGGCTGATCATGAGGATCACCGCCGCCTCATATAGCCGCTCCTCCGTCTGCGACTAGCCACCGGCCTGTGCCATGTCTTGCCTCACCCCTCGGCAAGGTTCGACCGGCACAGGGCTGGTCGACGGCTAGCGAGCGCCCTTTCCTGGCGCTGCTTCCCGGCTGGCCACCACCAGCTCCAACACCCGCCTCCCACCGCTTATCCGGCCGTACCCTCCTCGCCATCAAACGCTGCCGTAGTACTTGCCCCACCCCTCAAAGGAAGGCAGTATCTAGGAGTATATGTACGCGAAAAAACATATCGGACGGGCCGAGCGGGGGATCTTGGCGCCGGTAGTGCACAGAAATTATATTTTCAAAAGCCCTCTGTACATGGCTTTCCCGACAGCTGCTGATCCCACGGATCGAGCTGTCGGCCCTCTTAGCCCCCTACCGTGCCAGGCATGGCACGGCTACGGGGTTTCCAGCGCCCACCACGGGGAGGTGAGGGGATGCCGACGGGCTTGCGAGCGCACCCCCCTCCGGGGTCGCCGCCCCTGCGCCGCCGGCGGGCGCCTCCCGATCAGAAATCCACTCACCCACACTTGCCATCACCACCCGTTATAGATGGGCCACTAGAGAAGACCTCCTCACAGGTCTCCGCCACACATTCCACATCCAAACAGAACTCTACTCCGACCCCCTCTATAAGTCCCTCCACTCTCACACTTACCACTCACTATACCCTGAAGACATAGTCTTCTCATCTAGCGGCAGCAATGCCCCACACACATGGCAAGGCACCAACATCGCCAACCCCGAATACGACCACGAATGCATGCGCCGCGCCATGGAACACGCTATCACCAGCGCACACCTCACAGCCTCTCACACACCCAGCGCAACCATCCTCATCCTCCCCCGATGGGAACACACACCCTACAGCCACTCCAAATACATCGACTCCCCATACACCCACCACCTCTACACCCTTCCCAACGACGCGAACACCTTTCTACCCCCCGACCAACACACAAGCATACCCACTCCTACCCCGTTCGGCACACGCTGGATGGTCGACATCTACCTCGTCGCGAACCCCCTCGCTCTCTCCACCCTCCCATCGCACACAGCCATGACCGCACTACACAACACTCTCGAATCTATCTACGACACCCACCTCCCCAACCCCACCATCACCACCCCTTCTCCTCACCTCTTCGACACCTACTCACCCCACTCGGCAAGCATATACTACCTCCCCCCAAACCCAACCCACCCCATCACATATCCCCTCCCGGAACGAATACAACTAACATACCCCCCCCACCATAGGTACTCTTGCTTGGAACTGGCAAGACTTTGTCAACACAGACGGCTCCAAAAAAGGAGGCAACTCCCCCCTCGGAGCAGCAGCCACCCACCCCGCCTCGGACATCCGCATCAAAATCATGGTGACCTCTACCCCTCCCTCCCACACAATAAATCGAGCTGAATTAGCGGGCATATATATAGGCCTCCAACTTGGCCGCACCCACCTCCTTACAGACAGTGCGTGCTCCCTCCGCCTCATACAAGGCTACTTAAACTGCCCTCCCGCTTACAGACACAACATCCACAGTGACACACTCCACTCCATCACACACACCCTCCAAACCCGCAGCGACGCAGGCATCCGCACACACCTCGGCAAAATGAAAGCACACAACCACTCCCTAGGTAACGACCTCGCAGACACTCTCGCTAACCAAGTCGCGGATGGTCACCCACCCGACACTACATACACCACAGGTTCAGAGGTCACGATAGGCCATTGGACATGGCCATACACCCTCATTCCACAAACCCTAAGGGAACCCATACCCGACAAATACACCAACCTCAAAGCCGACGCACACACCTACAACACCAAACACACACACACCCCTCTCGCAAACAACCAAACACGGAGCCCTCCTCGCCCGCGACGCGGAAGACGGCGCCGACTTCTCTTTCCACAAAAAAACACTCAACCCTCACAAATATCAAGTTCACCCACAAGCAAGAATTCATGTGGGGAGTCCACAACACACGCCTTCTTACTCACAACCCCACCCTGCGCTGCCCCCTATATGGCCAATTCACTAGTAACGGCCACATGGCCGGTAACTGCCCCACGATGTCGGGCCTAAGACAGGACCGACACAGCAACGCGTTGCAACTCCTACTCTCCCTTCTGGAACGCCACAACGGAGGACGCTAATGGGAAACCATCACTGCAGACTTCGGTAACAAACCCATAAAATCCTTTGCTTCCCCCACCCATGCCCACACTCCACTTGACTGTCATCACTCACTCATCTCATCTCTCATCTCTCACTCACCTCATCCCACCCACATGCCCACCCGCCTTGTTGCTGCTGACAAAGGTCTCTCGCCCGACTCCCTAATCTCGTGTCCCGCCGACCTCCCACCGGAGATTCTCCCTCCCATGCTACGACCCCCCGCACACAAACTCGACTTCATCCGCCTCCTCGAACCTCGATTCGTCGGTCACACAAACGGTCGCCGCCGTTACGCATCCATAAAAAATATTCAGATAGGGGAATGGAAGTACTGCACGGACAATAACCTCTCCCAAACAGCTCACCTCACACGGGCCAAATACACTCCCCTTGCAAACGCCATCCGAAGCCACTGGCCATGCACATGGGTAGACATCCTTCCCATCGTCATGAGCCGCACAAGTGCACCACACTCTTCCACCATCACGAGTCTCACCTCCCTACTTACCGCCCGCACAGACCCTCCTGACAAACTCATCTCCAAAGCGCACCTCGACACATCTCGCATCCTTGCACAACTCCACACGCATACTGTCCAATGGCTACATCATCTCCTTCTCATATACCGCATAAAATCCCGCACGACCTCCCGCCGCGCCTCCACACATTGCCCCTTCGCACGCCCCTGAATGCACGCCGCCCTCGCCTCGTCTTGCACAACTCCCCGGGGGGGATTAAAACCCCCGAACATCCTTGGAGAGGTTGGATTTAGGTGGTTAACGGTCTAGCCCTGACTTGTAAGTTCCCTGTATGGCATAGTTGGGAGGGCTCAGAGACAGCAGCCGGCGCATACGGCTTTTGGTGTAAAACCGGCGCAAACGGTACATGTTGTAAACAATTTCAATTTCAATTTCGGGACAATGCGTCGGCGATGCTCCACAGCATAGCCGTTCCCATTTCCATGTGGTCGTGCGATGTCAGCACTGTTGTGTACCTTCGCAACCGCACGTACAATCGCTCAGTCGGACCCAATGGTGGCGTCCCCATCACACTCCTTACGTCGTATGTGCCCAACGCCTCCAAGTTCCGCGTCTTCGGATGCGGCGTTTTCGCCAAGGTGCCCGACAAACAACGTCGGAAACTCAGTGAAAAAGCATTTCCCGGCGTCATGGTGGGCTATCCCCCTGACGCACCCGGGTACCGTGTCTACAACCCGGAAACGCGTCGCATCACCACTTCCGTCCATGTTGTCTTTCAGGAAGACACCCCAGGCTTCGACACACAACCCTCCGTCGACTCGGTCATCACCGACTCTTCGGCAGACGTACCCCAAGCCTCACCCCTATCCCACCCCATTGACCTCACATTACCAACACCCCTTTCCCCCCCCCCCCCCCCCCGCAGCCCCTCGCCATGCTCGGCTCCGCTCACACCCCATTCGATACGGCAATATGGTTGCCCACTTGTCCGACTACCCCCCGACCCTCGTGACGGCGTGTTGTGATCTTGAACAAGGCAAAGCTCAAGAGGGCATATTTGAGCACCTTCACGTCCCCGACCTTATCACGGGTCCCCCACACACACCTGCCGGCACGTCCCCTACTGCCGTCGCCCTCCTCTCCGCCCGGGAGTGTGTGGAACCAAAATCCTACCGAGCTGCGCTGGACAGCGCCCAAGCCCCCCAATGGCAAGCCGCTATGCAACAGGAGTATTCCTCCCTCATCAGCAACGGCACGTGGGACCTTGTGGACCTCCCCCCCGGCCGCATGGTCGTTAACAACATGTGGATCTTCAAAGTCAAGTCGGATACAGCCGGCGACGTCTCCCGCTTCAAAGCGCGGTTCGTCGCCAAGGGGTGCAACCAACGCGCTGGACTGGACTACACGGAGACGTTCTCCCCGGTCATCCGCATGGCCAGCCTGCGTCTCTTTCTGTCCATCGCAGCCGCCCGCGACCTTAAACTATGCCAACTTGACATCGACACAACGTTTCCCTACGCTCTCATCCGGGAAGGTGTGTACACCCGCCAGCCCCTCGGCTTCAACGATGGCACGTCCAAAGTTATCACCTCAAGCGTTGCCTCTACGGCCTTAACCAGTCCCCCGGCGACTTTAACATGCTCCTTCGTGCATGGCTCGTCGACCATGCCTGGCAACAATGCGTCTCCGACCCGTGCATATACATCTACCGCTCCGGCCACGTTTTCGCCATGATCGCCTTGTACGTCGATGACATTCCCGCGGCCTGCAATGATGCCACTTGGCTCGCATCGTTCAAAGCCCAACTCGGAGCACGGTTCACGATCAAGGACCTCGGCGACCTCTCCCAACTCCTCGGCATGCACATTACCCGCGAACGCTCCACGCGCACCATCTCGTTGGACCAATCCAAGTACCTGAGCGACATACTCGCCAAGTACGGCATGTCCGACTCTAAGCCGTCGTCACTTCCCATGGACCCGTGCTTTCTCGCCGGCCTCGCACACATGACCTCGCTCTCTCTCACCGGGGTGGCCAAGGACGTCTACCCCAGCCTCCTGGGCAGCCTCCAGTACGCAGCCGTCTGCACGCGCCCCGATGTCTCCACGGCATTGAGCATCCTCGGCTCCGCCTAAGCCTCACCCACGGAGGCACACTTGTTGGCTCTGAAAAAGGTCCTCCGCTACCTTCAGGGCACCATCGACATGCGCCTGACGTTGGGGGGGGGGGGCTGGACCACAGCCTACAACTCACAGGCTTTACCGACGCTGACAAGGCCAACGACAGCATCACCCGCAAGTCTCGCTCCGGCTATCTCTTCACCCTCGGACGCGGGCCCATCAGTTACAAGTCCAAACATCAGACTTGTGTGGCTCAATCCACGTGTGAAGCCGAGTACTACTCTGCGGCTGACGCCACCAAGGAGGGACTCCACATATGACAACTCCTAGGGAAAATCTTCAACTCCCCCATCACCGAAGCCACCACCATCTGGGAGGACAACCAAAGCGCCATTGCATACTCCCAAAATGCCTTGGTCAGCGAGAAGACTAAGCACATCGATCTAAAGTGGCACTTTCTCAAAGACCACGTGGAGCAGGGATCCATCAAGTTGAGGTACCTCCCCACTAACCAGATGGTGGCTGACATGCTCACCAAACCCCTCGCAAGACATGCACTGGCAAGACACCGAAGTGCGATCCTTGGAGGACAAGACCCAATGCAACGCTTCATCCCGTAGCTACCTTCAAGAGGAGTGTTGTAAGTAATACCGTATACGTATTAGTTGCAGATAGCTATTGTAAGCTACTCTAGATATGATTAGTACATGTCTAGATCGGACATACCGATAAACTGTTTGACTCGGTACAAAGCTGTCGCTAGGCTACAACTCTCTCACTTCTGTTGTCCCGACACCACGCTTGTAGGCGGGTTGTCTCTGTGACTGTCATGTTTGCGGGACTGTGACTGTAACTACGTTTGCGTGAGTTATCTTCCACACTAACCGTGTTTGCATGGTTCAATACTCATACCTTTGTAGACACTTGCGAACAACTCTACGGTGTATCCACCACCGACTATATCACCCCCTACGGCTCATCCACCCCCTCCATCGACATCAACCGTGGTACCCTCCATGGAGACACCCTCTCCCCCTTCCTATTTACCCGCTTCCTCGAACCATTCCTCCGTTGGCTCAAAGTGGGCAGCCGGGGATACCGCCCGGGCGCGACCACCACTAACGTTGAACCCATAGAACCCACAGCTACCTACCCCAGCCACGGCTTCGCCGACGACCTCAGCCTCGCAACGGGCTCACCCCCCAACATGGCCATCCAACTCCCTCTTCAGCGCCTACACAAGCATGAAATGTCCGGAAATGTTGCATTACCGGCGCCCCCTTGCGCTTAGGCAACGCCCTCTCCCTCGCCAACCGCACCCTCCTCGCATCCCGCCTACAAAAAACACTTCATCACCATCGACTCACACTCCTCCCCCATCCCATCCATCGGCCCCTCGGACACATAATACCGAGTCCTCGGATTCGAACTCAACATCTCCCTCACCTTTACCAAGCGCTGACATGAACTAAAGCGCGCTACCACATGTCTCATCAATGTCCTCGCCACCTCCCTACTAGCACAATCCGCAGAATTCGCGTCATCCGCGGCCTCCTCATCGGCACGCAATTCACCCTACATCTCGGTCTCTTCAACGACTCCCAGCTCGACATATTGGACGGGCAAATCTGCCGAGCACTCCGCTCCGCCGTATCCTCGGTGCGTAACCTCCCCCGCACATCCTTCCACCGCCCCACCTCCGACATCGGCTACGGCCTCCCCTCCCTCAAAGCCCACGCCGCACAACTCACCGTATGCCACCTTCACAAAATTATGAACGCCCCCGGCTACAGAGGCCACATGGCCAAAACACACATCCACACCATCTCCACCACATACACCCAATGGCCCACAGAATCCACCATGACCGGCAACACCTCCCCAACCACACTCCAATGCCTAGTCCGGGCCCAACGCGACGCAAGCACCATGTTCCACCACATCCCTCCATTCTCCCTCACCAACCCCATCGCCACCACACTCCGCGCTCACTTCACCCACCTAGATACAACCCTACTCGCCTCACTCCGCGTTGAAGCCACCCACATCACCGACCCACACACCTACAAACAAACATACTGCGACTTCACACCTCGCCGAACACACACATCCATCCTCCCCCGCCTCAACCACCTTTGGCATACGGTGCAATTGGCAAACACAGTTACTGATTGAAACTTCCAGCGACATTACGCTTACATAATGTGTTTCATGTGAAAAACCTACGGCCATGCTCTACCGCTCCACTACGACCAGCTGTCCCGGTGACTGTTAGTGAAAGAGACGACGAGAAGTTCGACGTCTCTCACATCTCTGTTGTGTGCATCAAGTCGTTACATGGACGACGAGGCAAATATTTGCTCTTCATGACGCACTTCAATGATGACGATATTCCACTTGTCTGGCTTCAGTTGAACGAGGTACACCAAACAACGGCGTTACAAGATTTCTTGGATACGCCCCAATGGCACAAGTTTGCCAAAACTCATGCATACATTGACTTCATGCACGCTCGCCCATCGCGCATTCCTGACTCACCGTAACTGCTTCAGTAAAGGAGCTTAGACCACGGAGGTCTGCCTCACGGCGGCCTCACCGATCTGTCAAGAGGGGAAGGGTACGAGTGTGACGAGAGACGAGTGTGACAAGTGTGCCTCGTTCGCACCACTTGCATTGCCACGTGACGGGTCCCTAGGCAGGGCGGCAGTGGGAGTGGACGGCAAAGTGCGGGCATGTGCATCAAACGGAGGTGGGGTATGTGTGGAGGGGATCTTGGCAAATAGAGTTGGTGGTGGGGGAGGGGTGGGGAGGCATACCGATGTGGGGGTGGAGGAAATAAGGCGGAAGCCGTCGTCGATTTGGAGTTGGATATCCCATTCCGTGAGTTATTTCGGGGCCCATTCCACCATGTATTGTGTTTGGTTGTATTCTGTGTCTGCATGTTTGGAATTAATGCGTGTGACGTCGCAGGGGGGGGGTAGGGGTGGTCGGAGGGGGAGAGGTATTTCGCTTCAATGTGTGTGGTGGGGCCCAAGGAGGAAGGAGTTTTGTTGTGAGATTGTCGGATGTCGGATGGGAGGGTGCTGGGGGAGCGGGGGAGGTGGGGGGTAAAGAGGGAAATCCATGAGGGGTGGATGGTGGTGGGGAGGGATACTTGTTTTGTGGAGTGGTGTGTGGTGGGCATGCGGTTGTGAATAGTGTCTAGGGGTTCGGTGAGGACTGCGGCGAGGAAGCGGATGGAGACTGACAGTGAGGTGGTGGACCCCGCGATTGTGAATATAGATTTGCATGATTGGAGGAGGATGGAGGTGTTGGTGGCGCGGTGGAGGAGTTGTGGCCATGTGGTGATGTTGTTCTGCCAAAGCGATTGAGGCGGGGAAGGAGGGATGTGTGTGTTCGGCGGGGTGTGAAGTCGCATCAGTATGTTTGTTTGTAGGTGTGTGGGTCTGTGATGTGGGTGGCTTCAACGCGGAGTGAAGCGAGGAGGGTGTTGTCTTGGTGGGTGAAGTGGGCGCGGAGTGTGGAGGCAATGGGGTTGGTGAGGGAGAATGGAGGGATGTGGTGGAACATGGTGCCTGCGTCGCGTTGGGCCCGGACTAGGCATATGAGTGTGGGTGGGGAGGTGTTGCGTGACATAATGGATTATGTGGGGCAGCCGGGCAGTGGGTGTATGTGGTTGGAATGGTGTGGATGTGTGTTTTGGCCATGTGGCCTCTTTAGCCGGGGCCGTTCATGATGATGTGTAGGTGGCACATTGTGAATTGCGCTGCGTGGGCTATGAGGGAGGGGAGGCGGTATCCGAGGTCGGAGGTGGGGTGGTGAAGGGCTGTGCGGGGGAGGTTACGTACCGAGGAGACGGCGGAGCGGAGTGCTCGGCAGATTTTCCCGTCGAGGGTGTCGAGTTGGGAGTCGTTGAAGAGGCCGAGCTGTAGGGTGAATTGCTTGCCGATGAGGAGACCTCGGATGGCTCGTATTCCACGGGATTGTGTTAGTAGAGAAGTAGAGAGGGCATTGATGAGGGATGTGGTAGTGCGCTTTTCTTCCTTATAGTGTGTGATTAAGGTGAGGGAGGTGTTGAGTTCGAATCCGAGGACTCGGTATGTGTCCGAGGGGCCGATAGATGGGATGGAGGTGGAGCGTGAGTTGATGGTGATGAACTGCTTTTGTAGTCGGGATGCTAGGAGGCTGCGGTTGACGAGGGAGAGGGCATTGCCCGAGCGCCAGAGGGCGCCGGTAATGTAGCATATTCTGACTTTGACGGTCATGCGTGTGTAGGCGCTGGAGAGGGAGAGCTTCCGGAGATGGATGGTGATGTTGGGGGGTGAGCCCGTGGCGAGGCTGAGCTCGTCAGCGAAGCCGTGGCCGGGGTAGGTAGATGTGGGTTCTATGGTGTCAATGTTAGTGGCGGGGGCGCCTTGGCTATATCCCCGGCTGCCCATAGTGAGCCAACGGAGGAATGGTTCGAGACAAATGATGGAGAGGAAGGGGGACAGCGTGTCTCCCTGAAGGGTGCCACGGTTGATGTCGATGGAGGGGTGGGGCCGTAGGGAGTGATGTAATCTGTGGTGGATACCCCACATAATGTTCGCAAGTGTCTGCAAAGGTGGGAGGCATACCTATTTGACGCATGTGTTTGAACATGATGCGGTGGTCGGCGGCGTTGAAGGCGCCTTTGAAGTCCGCGTACATGACGTAGATGTCCTTGTTGTATAATTTGGCGTCATCATGATGATGGAGTCCATTATCATGATGATGGAGGAGAGGGCGTCGTGGATGCTGCGCCGGTGGCGAAATCCATCATGTTGGTCGCTGAGGATGCCGTGGGTTTCTGCGTATTTCGAGCATGAATCTTTTATTAATGCGGTCCAGAGTTTGAGTAGGTTGCTCATGAGGGCGATGGGGCAGTAGTTGTCGAGGAGGGTCGGGTAATCTTTTTTGTGTAGTAGGCAAGTGGTGTTGTGGCACCAGTCAAGGGGAGTATAGGCCTTGTGGGCGAGGAGGGAAAAAAGGGAGAAGAGGGTGGAACGGGTCGATAGGGGTAGGAATTTTATAATTTCATTAGGGATAACGTTCAGGTCCAGGGACCTTGCGTGTGCCGACCGAGCTAACCCTTTTATCGAATAACTAGGGTTATCATGTCGGCTAGAGTGAGGGTAGAGTCCCCGCGGGGTTCGATGAAGAATTGGTCGGGGTTGCCCGGGTGTTCCCACGGAGGGGTGGGAAGTTCTGTTGGAGTGGCGAGGGTGAGTTCGGTGTCGAAGTGTGAGTGGACTGCCGCTAGGACTGCGGTGGGGGAGGTTACAGTTGTTTTATCGGGTCGAGTGATTTTATGGAGGGTCGAGGTTGTACGGCTGTGGGGGAGGAGGCCGCTTTAAATTTCAACAGGCGGTGAGATGATTTGGGTTAGCATCATAGGCCGTATTGGTGCGGGATTTCATTTTGTTTAATTTATCCGTGGTAGCTGTGCGAAGGAGGTGGCGGATGCGTTCTTGACACTTATGTTTGATGGTATCGGGTCTATATAGTCGGTCGTGTGCAAGAGAGATTGGGCGAGGGGGAGGGGGCCGCGGTTGGTGCTTCAGCGACGGAGTTTTTGGATGAGTTTGCGGGATTGTTTAGAAAGCCAGGTGGGGTCCGGGGATGTGTTAGGGGGGCGAGGTAGCTTTGGGGGGAGGAGGGGCCATATTGTGGAAGGTGGGGGTTCTTCTCGGACCGTGACACGCCTACATACAATGATCGGACTCGCCGGGTATCGAACCCGCGACCTTCTACGTATTAGGCGTGCGCTCTACCGGCGCACCGAAAAAGCATAGTTGACATATGTGGCCACATACCACATATGTACCAATCTACGACACTACCACGGCCCCCCCGGAGTCTCCCCGGACCGCAGCCCGGCTCCGAAACCAATGTGGAAGGTGGGGGTTCTTCTCGGGCCGTGACACGCCTACATACGATGATCGGACTCACCGGGTATCGAACCCGCGACCTTCTACGTATTAGGCGTGCGCTCTACCGGCGCACCGAAAAAGCATAGTTGACATTGTTGTAAGTAATACCGCATACGTATTAGTTGTAGATAGCTACTGTAAGCTACTCTAGATATGATTAGTACATGTCTAGATCGGACATACCGATAAACTGTTTGACTCGGTACAGAGCTGTCGCTAGGCTACAGCTCTCCCACTTCTGTTGTCCCGACACCACGCCTGTAGGATGGTTGTCGCTGTAACTGTTCCGTTTGCGGGACTGTGACTGTAACTACGTTTGCGTACGTTATCTTCCACACTAACTGTGTTTGCATGGTTCAATAGGTTATGGGCCCCCGCCTCACGTCACTCACGCGCGACAACCTGGTTCGGCGAGCTGCGATCGACAGCTCTCCCGCAGAAGGCAAGTTTCTATAGACACCTAGTACTTTCAACCTGTAGTCGGCGGTATCGCCAGTATAAACTGCGATTTTAAAACCCGCCACCACCCTCTTAAGTCAGCCACCCGCCGGAGATAGCCAGCCACCCACACCGACGCACTCGTCGTGTGTGGACAGGGTGCACACAGGTCCAAGCTGGAGAACGGGGGGGTGCACTGTCGGGTGAATACGCATCCACAGGTTGCACGCTAGCCGTAGCTTACATCTTTTATTTTTATATTAGCTTACCGACTAGGCCATCAGCGCAGCGCTCCACCTGTCCTGGCCTTGGCCTCGACTTGTGCCCCACAATGGGTGGAGGATACAGAGAAGGTGCTCTGAGACACCCCGGGGCTACAGGCCGAGGGGTCGGCGGGCATCAGGCCGTCTCTTTGCATACCGCTGTTAGGCACGAGTCCGGCTAGCGGTTTTTACCGCTGCCTGTTTTTTCTTCCAGCTCTTTCTTTTTTGCCCTTTGTCGACATGGCGCAGAAAAACCCGCCTGTTTCACCTGTTGGTTCCCCTGAGTCAGGCTCTCACCAGAGCAACCTCGATCACCCCCAAGATACTCTCGCGCTGCTCGTTGCGCAAGTGGCGAGCTTAAAAGCTCGTTTCGACTCGCAGTCGGCCGAGGGTGCTGTTGCTGCTGCGGGTGCTAATCCGCACCCCCCTGTAGCTCAGCGCCGCCACGATGCCCAACTCGAACCCGTCCGGGACAGCCACGACGGCCACACCCTCCACCTGCTTGAACATCCCCAGCCTGGTTTCATCACCCCGGATGCAGAAACAATCTTTCCTGCTGCAGCCCCTGTTGGCGACCCCACAGTCGCACAGCGCCGCCACGATGCGCCCCGCGAGCCCGCGCGTGCCGATGCGCACTACGACCCCTCGCGTCACGCCATCCGGGTTGATCACCTCCCACCACCTCCCCCCTTCCCCCACGCCGGATATGCCCTTCACCACCCCGGCCCCCATATCACGGAGGCGCCCTCTCATCTCATCCCCCCCTACCGTGACCACCGTGACCACCCGCACTCGTACGGCCCTCCGCGTCCCATGGCCGGCCGCTCTCCCTTTCCCGGTGGACCACCTCCTCCCTTTCATGGCCGGCACTCTCCCCCACTCCAACATGGCGACCCCACCCCCCGGGGCCGTCGTCGCCCCACTATTGACCCGGTGGTCATAAACCGGGCGGCACACGAAGCCCCCGGCTTCGACAAGGACGCCCTCAACCGGTCCATGAAGATGTCGGTCCCCGTCATGTGCCCGACCACGGACTTCAAGCAATGGAAGAGGACCTTCCTTAACTTCCTCTCCATCAAGGCCGCATACCTCATTCCTCAGCTGGCCATCCGCGATTCCGGCGTCTGGCTCGACGAACAAGCGCAACACTACGCCTACACGCTGCTTCTCCATGCAGCCAGCGCGAATAAGCGTGCTGACTAAGCCATGAAATGCGTTTCTCCAGCACGCCCTGACTGCGCCGCTGCCGCGTGGGACATCCTTTGTGAACGCCTCGACTGTCGGTCTTTTGCTCGCTCCTTGTCCCTCTTAGACAACCTCACGGTCAGACAGCGCCATGGTCAGTCACTCAGTGACTATGTCCACTACATGCGCCAGCCCTTTGACGAGTACAACGACACATGCCAGTTGTTTGATGGCTCCGTTGCCATCCACCCCCACCACCTCGGTCTCCTCATGCTGCGCGGTATTTCCAGCAGCGGCCCACACGGTCAGGCGAAGCAATGCGTCATCAACGCCTTTGACACGGACTACATCATGTCGGCGGATGAAGTTATGGCCAGCATTCTCCACCTTGCGCACAACATGGAGGACGACCCTGCTCCGGACGCAACCGCTCCGGCCATATCACCTCCTCCCATCTCCGCGTTCGTCGCTGCGGGCCGCGGCTCGCACAGCGGTCGAGGCCCACCACACCGTAACCCTCGCGGCCATCGACCCAACAAGTGTGGCGTTTGTGGCAGCCTTCACCATCTCATGTCCGCGTGCACTGCCACGGATGACGCTATCCTTAAGTGGAATCTCGCCAAGCGTAGGCTGACAGTCTAGAAGTACGGCGCCGCCGACGGCACCCCCGCTGCTCACGCTGCGCTGCTGAGCGACGTCCCTGCCGACGACGCCCCCGCCGATGACACCGACTGCCTTCCCACCCTCGCGGACTGCGCTGATGACTACGCTGACGACGAGGTGAGTGTCCCATTCACCTGTGTGGCATTCTCCTCTTCCCTCGCCCCGGGTCGTAATCTGTCAAAGTTTTGGGTCGTTGATTCCGCCTGCTCGATTAACCTCACTGAGTTCCGAGATGACTTCGTGAAATTCACGCCCCCATCCGCTCCCTCTCGCGTGGGCGGTGTCGGCGTTGACGTTAAGGGCAGTGGCTCTGTGCGAATTTCTGTCAGACTTGCCTCTGGCCAGCTCATTCACCGCACTGTGTATGCACTCTACACCCCTGACCTATCATCTCGTTCAACACAGCGTATCGGCCGACTCCTTAGTGTGAGCTGGATGCAAACTCACAGCGGTTGTGAATTCATATTCCCCTCCAACTCTGACACTGCTTTGCTTTTGGTACCCACAGGCATGGGTGTGCTAGAACCGTCCGGAAACGGTCTCTACCTCCTTCCCCACCAGCCGGTCCTCCCTTCCAGCCCATCCGCACCGCCGGCACTTGACCCCTCCCCTCAGGTTGCCCTTACTGCCCAGTGTGATCCCGTCCTGTGGCACCGTCGATATGGCCACCTCAACATGCAAAGCCTTCAGGCCCAACATACTCACGGTGTCCCGACTAGCCCTGTGTTAACTAGCGCTGTAACCAAAGTTTCGTGCGCCTCTTGTCTCCTTCACAAAGCCACAGCTGCACCACGCAACACAGCCGCTTGCGCGAAGCCATCCCACCCCCTCCTCAACCTGTCCGCTGACCTCTGGGGCCCGGTCAATGTCCCCTCCCCACATGGCCTCCGTTACTGCTTGCTCGTCATCGACCATCACACCAACTACATGTGGGTGCGGTTCCTTAAGTCTAAAGACGACGCATGTTCGGAATTGGAAACCATCCTCTTGGACATCAAACACCTGCATGCCCGCCATCACTCCCAGACGGGCGCGTTCGCACCGGTCCTCAAATTTGACTCAGACTCGGTGTTTGAAGCTGCTGTCACTCGCCAGATGTGCGCACACCTCGGCGTCGGGGTACAGTTCTCTGCCCCATACGCCCACCACATGCTCGGCAAGGCCGAACGTCCCTGGCGCACCATCCGGGACAATGCATCGGCGATGCTCCACAACATGGCCGTTCCCAACTCCATGTGGTCGTGCGCTGTCATCACAGTTGTGTACCTTCGCAACCGCACGTACAGTCGCTCGGTCGGACCTAATGGGGGCGTCCCCCTCACACTCCTTACGTCGTCAGTGCCCAACGCCTCCAAGTTCCGCGTCTTCGGCTGCGCCGTTTTCACCAAGGTCCCCGACAAACAACGTCGGAAACTCAGTGAAAAAGCATTTCGCGGCGTCATGGTGGGCTATCCCCCTGACGCACCCGGGTATCGTGTCTACAATCCGGAAACACGTCGCATCACCACTTCCGTACATGTTGTCTTTCAGGGAGACACCCCAGGCTTCGACACACAACCCTCCGTCGACTCGGCCATCACCGACTCTTCGGACGACGTCCCCGGAGACTCACCCCTATCCCACCCCATTGACCTCACATCATCCCTACCCCCCCCGCCAACCCCTCGCCATGCTCGGCTCCGCTCCTACCCCATTCGCTACGGCAATATGGTTGCCCACCTGTCCGACTACCCACCCACACTCGTCACGGCGTGTTGTGATCCTGAACAAGGAAAAGCTCAAGAGGGCATCTTTGAGCACCCTCACGTCCCCAACCTTGTCACTGGTCCCCCACACACACCTGCCGGCACGTCCCCTACTGCCGTCGCCCTCCTCTCCGCCCGAGAGTGTGTGGAACCAAAATCCTACCGAGCTGCGCTGGACAGCGCCCAAGCCCCCCAATGGCAAGCCGCTATGCAACAGGAGTATTCCTCCCTCATCAGCAACGGCACGTGGGACCTTGTGGACCTCCCCCCCGGCCGCATGGTCGTTAACAACATGTGGATCTTTAAAATCAAGTCGGATACAGCCGGCGACGTCTCCCGCTTCAAAGCGCGGTTCGTCGCCAAGGGGTGCAGTCAACGCGCTGGACTGGACTACACGGAGACCTTCTCCCCGGTCATCCGCATGGCCAGCCTGCGTCTCTTCCTAACCATTGCAGCCGCCCGCGACCTTGAACTCTGCCAACTTGACATCGACACAGCGTTTCTCTACGCCCCCATCCGGGAGGATGTGTACATCCGCCAGCCCCTCGGCTTCACCGATGGAACGTCCAAGGTTTGTCACCTCAAGCGTTGCCTCTACGGCCTTAAGCAGTCCCCCCGCGAGTTCAACATGCTACTTCGTGCGTGGCTCGTCGACCATGGCTGGCAACAATGCGTCTCCGACCCGTGCATCTACATCTATCGCGCCGGCCACGTCTTCGCCATGATCGCCCTGTACGTCGATGACATTCCCGCGGCCTGCAATGATGCCACTTGGCTCGCATCGTTCAAAGCCCAACTCGGAGCACGGTTCAAAATCAAGGACTTAGGCGACCTCTCCCAACTCCTCGGCATGCACATTACCCGCGATCGCTCCACGCGCACAATCTCGCTGGACCAGTCCAAGTACCTGCGCGACATCCTCGCCAAGTACGGCATGTCTGACTCTAAGCCGTCGTCCCTTCCGATGGACCCATGCTTCCTCGCCGGCCTTGCACACTTGAACTCGCCTTCTCTCACAGGAGTGGCCAAGGACGTCTACCCAAGCCTCCTGGGCAGCCTTCAGTACGCCGCCGTTTGTACACGCCCCGATGTCTCCACGGCGTTGAGCATCCTCGGCACTGCCCAAGCCTCGCCCACCGAGGCACACTTGCAAGCTCTGAAAAAGGTCCTCCGCTACCTCCATGGCACCATCAACATGCGCCTGACGTTGGGGGGGGGACTGGACCACAGCCTCCAACTCACTGGCTTTGCCGACGCTGATTGGGCCAACGACAGCATCACCCGCAAGTCTCGCTCCGGCTATCTCTTCACCCTCGGACGCGGGCCAATCAGTTACAAGTCCAAACATCAGACTTGTGTGGCTCAATCCACGTGTGAAGCCGAGTACTACTCTGCGGCTGACGCCACCAAGGAGGGACTCCACCTCCGACAACTCCTGGGGGAAATCTTCGACTCCCCCCTCACCGAAACCACCACCATCTGGGAGGACAACCAAAGCGCCATTGCATACTCCCAGAATGCCTTGGTCAGCGAGAAGACTAAACACATCGGCCTGAAGTGGCACTTTCTCAAAGACCACGTGGAGCAAGGGACCATCAAGTTGAGGTACCTCCCCACTGACCAGATGGTGGCAGACATGCTCACCAAACCCCTCCCAGGACCTGCACTAGCACGACACCGAAGTGCGATCCTTGGAGGACAAGACCCAATGCAACGCTTCATCCCGTAGCTACCTTCAGGGGGAGTGTTGTAAGTAATACCGCATACGTATTAGTTGCAGATAGCTACTGTAAGCTACTCTAGATATGATTAGTACATGTCTAGATCGGACATACCGATAAACTGTTTGACTCGGTACAGAGCTGTCGCTAGGCTACAGCTCTCCCACTTCTGTTGTCCCGACACCACGCCTGTAGGCTGGTTGTCTCTGTAACTGTTCCGTTTGCGGGACTGTGACTGTAACTACGTTTGCGTGAGTTATCTTCCACACTAACTGTGTTTGCATGGTTCAATAGACATATGTGGCCACATACCACATATGTACCAATCTACGACAATATGGTGGCGGCGTGGTCCATGTGGTTGGAGAAGGGGGTAGTGAATTGCGAGGCGAGAGTGTCTAGGGCGTCGGGGGAGGCTGTGGATGGGGGTGTGTTGAGTATTGCGGCATTAAGGGTGGCAATCTTGTTGATGAGGGAGGGTGTGCTGGATTGATACTCGTTTATGTAACGGTGTGTGAGGGGGAGTTTGAAGGTGAAGTTGCGGGTGGTGTATGGTGTGTGTGAGGGGTTCGTGGGCGGTGGGGAATGAGGGGGAGTTAGAAGTGGAAGTTGCGGGTGGTGTATGGTGTGTGTGAGGGGTTCGTGGGCGGTGGGGAATGAGCGACGAGGGTGAAGGGGGCGGGGATAACGAGGTGGATGGCCGAGTGGGCGGTGAAGTGTGTAGGGGAGGGGAAGATCAAGGCGGTGGTAGGAGAGGGGGTGAGGGGGGAGGGGGTGTGGAGAGGCAGTGATCGAGGCAGCCACGGCTGCGGGGGAAGGTGAGAATGGGGGGGTGTAGGGGTGGGAGGTGGGAGATGAGTAGGGAGGTGAGGGCGGGGTTTCCGGTACCTTGGGTAGTGGTCGTTTGAAAGTCTCCGCCCCATAGGACGCGATGAGACGGGTAGTCGTTTGCGAGTCGGAGGCCCCACCCTGCGACATCTGCGTACATGCGGGTCAATTGGGGGGTGTGGAGTTGTGGCATGTAAACTCCGAGGAGGAGGTAAGGGGTGGCATAGTGTGGGAGGTTGGATAGGCCAGCGATGTGGGGGGCAAGGTGGGGTGGCGGCGGTATGACAGTGGCGGAGTGGAATGAGGTCTTGCGGACCGCGAAGAGCACTCCTGCGTTGGGCTGGGGAACATGTGAGTGATGCTGACGAGCACTTTTGAGAAGATATTGGGGGAGGGCGACACGCCAGCGGGATTTATGGGTCGCGTGGTTGGTTTCGGTGAGGACGAGGACGTCAGGGTGGTGGGTGGCTGCGAGGTGCTCGACGTCCATGATGGATGTGTGGAGGCCGCGTGTGTCAAGGTTGATGAGGTGGAGTGGTTGGGCGATGTGGGGGGGGGGGGATTGGGGACGGGAGGGGAGGCGGGCGGGAGGGGGGGTCGGCAGTTGGGTGTATGGTGGGGGCGGGGGAGGGTTGGGGGGGTAGGGGGGTGTGGGTGAGGGGTGGGTCGGTGGTGAGGGGTGGGGGGGGTGGGAGGGAGATGGGGGGTGGAGGGCGGTAAGTAGTTGGGAGCGCCCGATAGGGAGGGGAGTGGAGCGGAAGGTGTGGTGCGAGAGAAGTGAGTGTAGGGAGTAGACGTTAGTGCGGGGGTCGAAGGATGGGGGTGGTATGTGTAGTCGGGAGGTGTTGTGAGCATAAAGTAAGTATGGAGGAGGACAAGGGTTCCGCACGACCACGCGTGTCTCGCGTCGTTCTGGCGTGGGGGTTGAGTATGTGGAGTGTACCGACGGGCGGGGGGGAGTAGTGTTCCTAGAGGCGATGAGTGAGACGGAGCAAGTGAGGAGGTTGGGTGGGGGGGTGGTGGATGGAGTCTATCCATGTAGCTGAGGTGTGGGTAATATGGAGGAGACCGAAGTGGGAGTGTTGCCAAGTGAGGACGATAACCGCGTGGTGGAGTATGCCAAGGTGAGGGGGTGAGCCTTTGTTAGAGAGGTTAGACCACTGGATCGGGTAGACCACATGGTTGTGAAAGTTATCAACTTCGTAGTTGGTGATTATGGTGTAGGATTCAGAGGTGGTGGAGTGTAATTTAGCGGGGGAGGTGGCTATGGAATAAAGGTTGGTCAGCTTTTGGTAACGTCCCCACTCGAAGGAGAGCACCGATGAGGAGTCAAGGTTGCCGATGTGGGTGGGGAGGGCATATTCAAGGTTTAATTCAAAGAGGTAGTTGTGTAATTTGATGGTGCAGGTTTGGGGGCTGAAATGAGGCGGTAGTGAGGCTGAATGCGAATTGGTTACAATGGATTTACGTATATTTGGTAGGAGGGAGGGGGTGTTGCGGGTTCTAACATCCGGGCCGGGTAGCCCATCCGATGAGGGACGGGGTTCGGCCTTGTCGGCCGGTGGAGACTTGAAGGCGAGGTTGGGGCCGCCGGAGGGGTGCAGGGTCGCATGAGCGGTGGTGGTCTCGTTTGGAGAGTCCTCGAGCAGGTCCTCGAGGTCGTAGTCGGAGTCCGCTTGGGAGGCGTCGGGGAGAGGGAGGAGGGAGGGGTGGGGGGTAATGGTTCGGCGATGGTGGAGGGTGGGAGAGAGGTCAGGGTGGGGGGTAGAGAGGGGGGAAGGGTGGCTGGAGGGCGGAGTTTGGTGGTGCGAGGGAACATGCGGGATGGGGGAGAAGGGGCGATTTTTTGGTGGGGCATGCGGGTGTGCTTGGTGATGCCTGCCGGGGGTGAGGGTTTGAGTGCGGGGTCGGTGGGGGGCCGGGTGGTGGGGGAGGAGTACATGGGTTCGTGTGGTGGGTGGATGGGGTTGTGCAAGGGCTGGGTGGGGGGGGGGGAGGTGGCGGTGTTGCGGGTGGGTGTGGACGAGGGGGGGTGTGGGGTCGGAGAGGGAGATGAGTGAGAGCGGGGGGGGGTTCGGGGTTGGGGTGTGTGAGGGGGGTGGAGGAGGAGTCCATGGGGCCGTCGGGGTCTTCGATGATGGTGGGGAGGGGGTCGTGTCTTGTGGGGGTGGGTTGGGGTTCGGAGAGGGGGGCGGTGGGGGTATTGGTGGGGTTGTTGGTGGTGGGGGTGGGGGAGGTGGAGCGGCGTTTGTTCGAGGGGTGGGAGGAGTGTGGGAGAGTTGTGGTGGGACGAGGGGGGGAGGAGGATATTTGAATGTCGGGGAGGGGGTCAAGGTCGAAGGGGGTGTCGGCGTCGGCGTCCATCATCGAGGAGTCGGAGGACTCGAGCTGCCATGCGGTGTAGGTGTTGACATCATGGAGGTCGCGGGTCCATAGGAGGGGGAGTGTAGGGGGGTTGCGGTAGAGGGATTTGTGTTTTAAGATGGTGAGTGGTTAGGGGGATGGGGTGGCGGTGAAGATAGGGTCCGAGAGTCGGGCCCTACCGAAGCTGGAGTAGTGGTGATGGTTAATGTTGAGTGTGTAGGTGGCATGGGTGTGTGAGCCTCGGTGGACGAATGTGTGTTTGAAGGGGATGGTGGCGGTGCCGTTGGATGAGGATACAGTACATTTCGGTGGTGAGGAATATTTGGATGCTAGTGGCTATGAGGGGGGAGGGGGAGGGGTGTGAGCGGTAGTTGAAGCCGTCCGGTAACTCTTGCAGGGAGGTGTGGCGGGTGAGGTCAAGGGTGGGGTGGTTGGGTGGGTGTGAGATGGTGTAAAGAAGGATGTATAAACGTGCGGTTCGGTGAAGGAGTGTGGAGAGCCAGTGTGTAGGGGATATGACGCCGTCATCGTCGATGCAGGGTAGGGAAGGGTTTGGGGGGATTATATGAGGACTGTGGTGAGGCAGGTGGCCGCCCATGCGGTGCATGGGACGTGTCCAGTGACTGGTGGTGGTGAGATGGTGATTGTGTGATGGTGGGAGGCAGGGGTACATGTGTGTAAAGTGAATTGTGGGAGGTGTATAAGGATACATGGCCGGATTGTGAATGAATTGGGTTATTGGGGAGGTGGAGGTTATTTATCCACCGAGAGGAGGGTTTGCCCGACACAAACCCGACTTCATCCGACTCCTTGATCCTAGATTCGTCGGACACACGAACGGCCGACGACATTACTCCTCGATTAAAAGGATTGAGATAGGGGAATGGAAATATTGCACGGACCACAAACTCTCTCACACTGCACTCCTAATTCGCAATAAATACACCTTCCTCGCGAATGACATTCGACAACACTAGCCGGGTACCGAGATCGACATACTACCCATAGTCATGAGCCGCACATGTACACCTCACACATCCACAATAGCTTGTCTCACCTCCCTTCTCACCCTCCGCACTGACCCTCTTGACAAACTCGTATCGAAAACACGACTCCTCACCACACGTATTGAAATTGAAATTGTTTACAACATGTACCGGGTGAAACCGGCTGATGTCTTTGGGCCCTCCGTGCTTTGCATGTAAAAAGGTCTGATATTCACATGGGCTAGACCGTGATCCACTAATCCCGACCTTTTCATTGGCAGTAGTGATACCGTCTAAAACATACACGTAATCCATGAATTGTTTTTTGATCTATACGTTTGTTTTTTGATACAGTATGAAATAAAAGTGTCGCTTGTCTCCACGATACGCGGCATGCTCTAGCCGTTGCGGGGACGCTGATCAGCTAGGCTGGTCAGCGGGTGCTGGTCGAGTCGGGCATGCCTGACCTATGCTCATGTGCGACTCCGGTCGTGCCGGAGCTTGGGGGAAAAGGCAAGCGAAAAAACCCCTCGCTTAGGTCGTCGACGGTCCATATATAGTCGACGATCCTTGCACATCCTTGTCCGAGATATGAGTTGCTCCTCCCGTCGCAACTCGCCACCTAGCTTAATCTTCTCTCCTCATGCGGGGGCTGGGAAGAGAAAATAACTAGGCCGCATACGGTGTACGGCTTTCCTGTCCCCGAGCCAGATTTTCTCATGTCCCTTGTCCTTTCTCCGTCTGTTTCCAACACCTATCTGATCGCGTTGTAGCCGTCCGTACCCTCCCCCGGTGGTTTACGTTGTTAGGGAGCCGCCTTAACGAGGAGTGTGCCGTTACGATAACCCTAGGCACACTGCATGAGGCAGCATGTCGATAACCGGGTACCGACTAGGGGAGGGGTTGGTAGAACACATGGTTCGAGTCACCGTTCTTCAAAAGATGGTGGGTACGGGAATATTTCCCCCAAAATCCCCCCGTACCGGGTTTTTCCGGCGGCGGGTGATCCTAGGGACCGCCGCCGCCAGACCGTGCCGCTCCTCCGGCTGCAACCCACCTCCGTCCTGCGTTGCTTCGAGCCTCGCCCCCAAGGGAGACTTAAAACTCGCGGGGATGGCGACTGCTAGCGAGCGTCGTGCCCTAGCGATGCTTCCGAGCTGTCCGCCGCCAGCTCCAACACCCTCGTCCCACCGATGATCCGTCCGTACCCTTCTTCGCCAATAACATTTCGCAAACGCCGCCCCCGCCCCTTCGTCGGGAGAGTATCCGTGACTATTTAGTCGCGGAAAAGACATATCGGACTGGCCGAGCGGGAGATCCCAGTGCCGGTGTACGGATATTCTGCTTTTCCAAAACCCTCCGTACATGGCTTCCTGACAGCTGCTGATCCCGCGGATCGCAGGTGCCGGTACCTCGTTTAGCCCCCTACCGTGCCAAGCTTGGCACGGCTACATGGTTACCAACGCCCACCGCGTGGAGATAGAGGTAGGTGCCGACGGGCATGCGAGCGTACCCCTCTCCGGGGCCGCCGCCGCTGCGCCGCCGGCGGGCGCCCACCACACGCTTCCTTTCACAACTCCACTTGCACACAATCCAATGGGTGAACCATCTCCTTCTCACCTACCGTATTAAATCTCGCACGACCACACGCCGCACCTTCACTCACTGCACCCACACACGCCCATGACAAACACCTACCACCCCCACGCACGCCACACTCCCTGGGGGGGGGGGATGAAATACCCCCAAGACCCTTTGGAGAGGTTGGATTTAGGCGGTTAACGGTCTAGCCCGGACTTGTAAGCTGAAATTGAAATTGAAATTGAAATTGTTTACAACATGTACCGTATGCGCCGGTTTTTCACCAAAAAGCCGGATGTGACTTGTATGCTTCCTACATGGCATAGTTGGGAGGCCCTAGAGATAGCAACCGTTTTCAGCACCCGGTACATGTTGTGAATAATTTCAATTTCAATTTTCATCATTCGTTGCCGGTTGATCACAACGAAACGATGACACATGAATATCGCCACACGTAAGGCCTTTCCGCCACATTATTTCTTTTGAAGTTTTTTGTTTAAACTGTATATTGTATTGTACGTGCTTGAAGATTTCATGCTTCAAGCGGGGGCTACTAAGGGACGGGACTTGCGGTTGGAGGTCCGCCGTATTCGGCCGGGAGCTTCTCGAGATCGTCATGGGGACGTGGTTTGGTTAGACTTCATGGCTCCGCACCGTCTTCTTGTCGTTGATGTAACAGTTACAAGTGCTCGCACGAACACCAATGTTCCTCGTATAGGTACTCGTCTCCAACTCCCCGGCAGCCTTGTATTGGGAGCTCAACATGGCAAAATTGATGCGGACCTCCGCACTCCGCACTTCCGTGCTTTGCTTGGCACGCCTTCGGCTTAGTCGGTCCATAACTACTATCTCTTCGCTCTTGAGGATGGGGCCGGTTGGCGCCTATGGCGGTTGAGTTGGTTGATCGCCTGGCTATTTTGGTGGCAGTTTGTCACTTCCATGGCATGGGTGCTGATGACTATATCGTTCTTTGCGTTTCCACAATTATGTCCGTATGCAATTTTCGTTCGTCGGACTACTTATGTTCCTTTTCGGCGTTTTGGGGGGATGTGCGGCGAGAGTTCATGCAACGTCTTTCTGTTGGTACTTCATGGTACTTTGGGTTCCTATCTCCGTGATGCTTTGCAGGAGGGCAGTGCTGACGCTGTGGCATGCCTTCATGTTCCTCGGGCTTAGGTTTTTTCCTCTTTCCTTCTTTTTCCTTGGTGGCTTATGCCGCTTTTTCTTGTAAGAAGTTTATATTGATTGTATTTCTACATGAGATATTTGTTAATCTCTTTCCGCGCTGCCACGCGATATATCGTATGGTAGACACAACTGGAGAGTTACACCACGCTGCCACGCGAGCTGAGCGACTCCATGGACCCACTCCAGCGTACCGGCAACTGAATCTCTCGTAGTCGTGTCAAGGTCCACTCGTACCAATGCAGCTACGACTAGTTGTGCCACACCGGCGACTTGCAGTACCTTTTATCTGTGGCGCGTCGCTTCCGACATACCTCAATAAGCACCGTGTAGTGCCAGTACGTGCATTCGCCCAGCTTGCTGCGGTGGTTACGACTCTGTCAGCTGTGAGTAAGGTCCACGCCCGCTCCAACAGCTGTAACATGGCTAACACAGCCGAGCGGAAGGAATACTATCGCGATGACGGTGTGCGAATTGTCCACGACCCCTACGCTCCCGGAGTGGTCGAAAAGTATGGACGTCCAGGCGATACAGACAACGAAGTACGCCAGCTCCCCTCTGCCGCGTAGTCACTCAGTCCGGCCTCTCCCGCTCTACCTCGCAATTCATGTTTACCCCCCGATTTTCCGGAGATACTTTTTAACCGAATTTGTGGTGCTGCAACTTGAACCGCGCCAGGGTTTCGACCCCTATGCTGATACAGTCGGGCCTGGGATATACGGGGGTGTCGTGAAGCGCGACGAAGTGGGGCGGGTCGTGGTGGGGCGGCAGTATCAAGGTCACAACCCGCGACCGGGGCCCGTGTACGCCGGCGGAGGTTACACCCCGATGACCATTGCGCTCCGTAGAGGAGAGGCCGCGCTGGCCAGTTTACTGGACAAATATCCGGACCTCGTTAACGAAGTGTCCACTGGCGGCGCCACACCGCTCCATATGTGCGGCATGGGACGAAGTAGCGAGGCCGCCACCGCCTTCATTGTTTCGCGGGGCGGCGACATAGAGGCAGAAGACACGTACGGCTACCGCCCGCTGCACAGGATGGCGAGTAACAACCTAGCGGTTGGGGCGAGGGCGCTGCTGAGCGCTGGAGCGGACCCGAATGCGTGCACCGCACAAGGGGAGACAGCGCTGAGCATCGCTCGAGAGTCGCGCGCGACGGACGTTATCGCCGTCCTCCGAGAGTACACAAGCAGCGGCGCGCGCTGATGCCTCCGCGAAAACATGCACCACAAACCGCGCGCTTTCGCTTATTTCTGTAAACATTGACTATCGCTTCGGCACTCTGTTGCTTACACCGCTTGTCTCGCGACGTCTCCGCGACAGTATCAGTGTATATTTCCGTCTTACATGTCGTTTCATATCATCTGCACTCAGACGCATAGTAAAGCTTTCATCCTCTCTGAGTGGTACTCAAAGCGAAACGATAAACCATTTTGATGGGTAAGTTAGATCCGTGTTACATTTGTACCATGATTTTCAATTACCAATTTCTACGCCGTTACTTGACTGTGATACCACTTACATATCACCAACTTGCTTCCTAGCCATGCTGTTTCCTCGTCACTCGCAGCTTCTTCCACTGACAGCACTGAGACAAACAACGCCGAGGGGCATCACAGCTGGGAAGAGACCTATAGACTAACTACAGCACAAGCGAAGTTGAAACACACCAACTGCGTCACACCAACATGCTACCCCGCATCGTCAGCAATAGGGTGCCTAACAGATAGACGTTAGCCAAGGGAGACTCAAACGGTACGGTCAGGCGGCGCCTGGGCATTGCCGTCGTCGGCCGCCAGCCCAGCAGCGCTCTCCGCCCGCCGTGCAGGCGCGTGATGGTAGAGGTACAGTCCGGCAGTGGCCGCGAGCAGCAGCACCATAACCGCCGGCATCACCAGCGCAGGGTCCCGCACGTCCTTTTTACCCAGAGTCTGAAGAAACGTCGCCTTCTCCTGCAGCCCAGTCTACAGCCACAGCCACAGCACCAACAGAGCAACTCAGCACAACGACCATTCACCTCCGAATTAACCATCATCACATCCCATCACCATTCCCTGTGCGCAGAAACTTCTTTGCTGTGGAAAGGTGAGCTATGAGGCGATGAGCGATGGTGAAACGCACCGCCATGGTCGCCAGTCCCAACACATACGCCATCAGCCCCCCAAAGATGTGCCCTGGGCCATACCCGCGCTTGACGCTGCTGCTCCAGCCCGGGTACACGTAAGCCCAGGCGGCAAATAGGAACTGCATATGGAGGACGAGCAGAGTGTTACGCATGCTATGCTTGGGGCAATTCGATGGGAGTGGGGTGTGAGGCAGGTTGCATGGCATGGCTCCGCGCATACCTGCTGGCCGAGGAGCACCAGAGTGGCGATGCCCATCCAGGAGTGTGCGCTGTAGAGGTCTGGGATGGGCTGGGGCAGCTTCAGCGAGTGCGACTTGAAGGCGGCGATGACAGAGAGAATGATGCAGAGGGCCGCCGCGGTGTGGAGCAGTCCGTGGAGCAGCTTCTTACGGGGCCTGCGAGGAAAGGGGGGGGGGGGGGGGGGTGGAGGGGGAGGTCAGACTTCAGAGGGTAGACAAGCTAGGAAGCAGGAGGAGAAAAAACCGAAATAGCAGGGCTAAGTATTCACATATGCCGTGTATGGTAAGCTAGAGTGGGAAAGGGTAGGTTGCGGTACGGTAGGGTAAATTAGGGTAAGTTAGGGTTGTTATGCTGCGAAGCAGTGGAGGTAGGTCGAACACACCTGGGCTGCGCGTCACTTCCGATGATGGGCGCCTTGTACGCTACCACAGCTTCACTCATGAGCAGAGGGAAAGCTATGGCCATGAGAAGAGGGTGCCAGTTGAAGATCACGCCGGTGTCGTTCACGCCCGGCGCGGCGGTTTGTCTGGGTGCGAGCGCGACGCCGCCCAAGTGCTGAAACACCCAACCTGCCATCACCCCTATCAGCGTCACCGCCGAGGCACGTGCCACCCAGCGAACCCAGCCCGGCGCCGGGGACCCAAACGGTCCAGTCGTGGCGGGCGGTACCATATTCACTGAGTCGCTTCCCAGAAGAGGCGCGGTGTCAGGCATACAGGGCGGAGGAAAACGGCGAAGCGACGTTTGGGAATGCAGGCCAAACCCTATGAGCGGCTACGCTGGATATTACTAGTTCTCGGTTGCAGTGGATACAACGACTGAGGAGTCTCTACCTGTGTTACTGCCAAGTAGTAAGCTCCGAAGCTCACATAGATTGCATGCCTCCCCTGCAGCTGGCCTCTCGACCCGACTCAGCACCGGCTGAAGGTCAGAATCCCGACCCGGCCGACGAACCGAATTGGCGGATTGTTTTTCGACACTACCCGTACCAGGTACCTGTACGACAAGCATAGTTTTTTTTTATATGGCGCTATCGTATTGTGTGACAAATATGTTTACAAGAAAATGCAGCGGAAAATGAATAAACTAGAGAAAAAAACCTATGAGCCCGAGGAACGAGAGGGCATGCCACAGGATTAAAGTACCATGAAGAGCATCAACATAAAGACGTTGCATAAATTCTCGCCGCACATCCCCCCAAAAAGGCCGAAAAGGAAGCAGCGTGACGAACGAAATGTTGCGTACGGACATGATTGTGAAAACGCAAAGAACGAGAGTCAACATCACCCACGCTAGGGAAGCGACGACCTACCACCAAAATTGCAAGGAAATCAACCAACTCAGTTGCCATAGGCGCCAACCGACCCCCATCCTCTTGAGCGAAGGGATAGTAGTCATGGGCTGACTCAACCGAAGGCGGGTTTTTATGACTCTCACGCGCGCGCACACACACACACACACACACGCACATACACGTGTGACGAGTACAGTCATGCAACAGTACATTGCATGACATTGTACAGGTACTCGTTACGGATACCAAATCGTGCTTTTCCACAGGGTGGACGTATACTCGTGGGTACGTCGCTACTGCAATATTGTAATGGTGCTGATGCTACAGTACGACCAGTACCTCCCGGTACGTACAGATATGCATGATTAATCTAACCAGCCAGATGACGCGCCAGAACGAGCTCTTCAATGCAAAAGGAGCCGCGTCGTGAAACCCAATGCTAGGCAGGCCGTGTCTCGAGGACAGATGACGACGGTTGAGCAGCACTGACGCCTGACACGTAAGCGAAGCTTGCAGGCGTAACTAGTCTGGGCTGAAACCTATTTAAGCCCAATGCAGTAGAGGCAGGTGACAGAACCTTTTAACAATTCCTTTGTTCACTTACAACATCTACTGCCTAAGTACAGGAGTGAAACATCTCTCATCAATTGCCTCTCGACAACATTTGCAATCTTGCAACAACAGAACTAGACAGACTAGAACAGATTTGTGCTAGCGTTTAGCTTTCAGAGGCTAACCGCCACACTGGTTTCGGAGCTCTTTGGTCGACGCACGCTCTTGTTGCTCGTTGATCTGCTCGACGTTGTTTGATTGAGTTGAGATGGCTTCTCTAGGAGCTGGACATTACGTGGTTTTAGTAATTCACGTTGGAGGAACTAAACCGTCGGACTTGAAGTAGGTGTTTCAGCGTGAGCCTCGTTCTGGTAAAACTTGGTTCCCAGCTGGCTCTGTCTTACCTAACGAAGAGCATGTCGACGCTGCTATTCGCGAGTTACATGAGGAGACCGGTCTTGTTTTGACACCGGATGATTTGACGCTGTTGAGTGGTGAACATGTTAACGTTACACTACCTCAAGGACGACAGCCTGTCTACGTGTACTCGGCTTCTATTCCTGTCCTGTTTGCTACGAACAACTTACGTACACATGCTCAGGTCGAGCAGGCTGTTTTGGCACAGTCGACAGTTAATCCGGATGGCACCTACGTCGTCCCGGAAACCATCAACATTGACGGTCTGGCACTTACGCCCTCACAGAAGGGGTTACTTCGTGCTGAGAAGCACAAGAGTGAATTACTTCACTTTGGTTACGTGACTCAGCGGGAATCTTTTTATCGAGCAATCACACAACATGTTCCAGTCATGCAAGACGACACATCTATCCAGAGACAGTTCCACATGTACACCCGGTTTACGACGGTCGACTCTGGTTCTGTATGGCTACTGATTCGCGGACACATTAATCGACTGAATGGTGAAGGACCTACGGATTTACGAGTGGGAATGCCGATGCCTACCCACAACTTGGCTGGACTATCTGTGACCCTCACGGAGACTCAGCGTAAGGCTGCTATTACTTCACCGTACCAGAATGGTCAAGTACCTCATGTACTGGAGGATTGGCTCGAAGCACAGCCTCAGCGTTTTATAATGCTTGGAATTACGGCTGACTCGTACGATGCAGTGTTCTGGGTTACTTCACAGTTTTCTGGACACCTGGGTGGGTGGTGGTTGAACCGGAAAAATCAGCCTCCAATTCCATCTACGTACAACGAGCTTGTTACGGAGTTACGCAAGTCGACGTTTCTTCCGAACATTCAGGACGACGCAATTAACGCTTTGCTAAACTTTACGCAGAGCAACACGATGAGTTACGCGGTTTTCACTAAACAGTACAACGACTACTTACGTCGGTCTCGTCAACACCTGACAGCTGAGGTACAGTGTGTACGCTTCATTAATGGCCTAGCGAACGATGCACTCAAGAGACTGGCTAAGTCACACCGAGCTCGGCAAGGATACCAGACTACGCTAGTGGAGCTGCAAAACTTTTTGAATGACGTCGTGACAGACTCGCCGGAACTAGGCAATACAAAGTCTGCTGCTGGACCATCTGCCCAGCCCTCACGCAAGCGCAACCTTGATGACCCTTTCGAGGAAGCCTCTAACGTCTGGAAACGTAACAAAGGTGGCCGTGGACGTGGCCGCGGACGTGGACGTGGAGGTGGCAACAATGGTGGACGTGGTCAGACATCTGGCCGCGAAGATTTTAATTCACTCGCAAATGCAATGACAGCTGAGGAGCGTAAGCGACACATGGACGAAGGACTCTGCTTCAAGTGCCACAAGAAGGGACACCGTTTGTTCCAATGTCCGGAGTTCAAAGGCAAGGCACCGATGCAACCTAAGAAGCAATGATGGTGGCAAGGCTGTTCTGCAAATGAACTGGAGCAGCCGGCTACATCTACTGTTCATTCTGAGACACTGTTAGCGACAGAGGTCGTCGAAACACCTTCGACATCTCCATCGACTACAGTTGCGACACCTGTAACGCAAGTAGCAGGTCGTCGTCGTCAGACTAAGCAGAGACAGAGTCGTAAACCTGTAACCAGACGTTCAGTTGATTGGAAACTGGTTGACTCAGTCTTTGACCCTCTGCATGCACGATTCAACTTCACGTTGGAGGGATGTGCTGATGATGAAGGTCTTAACTCGCACGGTGACTTACCTCACTGTTCGCCGAGTGACTCGATTCTAGACAGAGATTTAACAGGAGAACGGGTGTTCATCAACCCACCCTGGGAGTTAGCTGAGCAGATTGCGCAGCATTTTGAGGATTGTCGTCGAACATCTCCGACATCTACGATGGCTGTATTTGTACTACCGAAGTGGGCGAAATTTACTCAGGTGACTAAGCACTGGAAACTCTATCAAGAATTCCCAGCAAGGACACAGCTTTTTACACGTCAGTCACTGGAGAACCCAGCGCAACATGAGGTGGTTGCTCCAGCCCCTTGGCATGTACAACTGTGGTTAGTCGACGCAGATTGTGCGTTTAACGACTCACCAGAACCTACAGCACCTGATCAACCCGACTCGGTACCTGTACCTTCAGACACGCGGAACCTTCCATCGCTACGCTGCGACAATTTTCTTCGCCAGCTACAGCACTACTGACTGACCTCACGGAAGCTCGCCCGTTAATTCGAACTGAGCTGACTGTGAAAACTCCTGATGGCGGACACCAAATTTCTGGATTAGTGGACTGCGCTGCGACACTTGATTTTGTGTCAGAGGACTTTGTACGACGCTTTGCTTTACAGACTCGGAAGTCTGCAAGTAAGACTCCAGTTCGACTCGCTAACGGACAACGAGTGACTTCTACGACAGTTTGTGACGTCACTTTTGAGCTGGCTCGACACGAGTTTCAACGGACTTTCAACGTCTTACGTGATTTACGCACAACTGATTTAATCCTGGGTTTACCATGGCTTGATGACGAACATGCCTCTTTACAATTTGGTACAACCAGAATTTTTACACTAATGGACGGCACAGCAGTGGAGACTACACTTGAGGAACGACGCCCTGAGTGTCTACTCATGTCGTCTACGAAAGTTCAGAAGCTTATGCGCAAGACGCGCCGCAGCAGGGGACGTCATGCTGATTTTTACGTCATTGAACTTACGTCAGCCGCCGAACAATCGACAGACTTCCACACTGGAGAGGAACTAACAGCAGAACAACGTGACAACTTCCGGTCTTTACTCTTCGATGACTTCCCGGAGTTACTGCAACCTGTCAACTCTCCACCTGTAAGCCGACAGTGGGATCATCCCATTGAAACAATAGGCCCAATGCGACGTCAACGTCTGAACAGATTGTCACCCGCAGAGCGCGCTGAGCTTAATCGACAGCTCAAAGACGCAGTGGAAGCTGGTTTGATACGCCCCAGCTACAGTGAGTTCGGCTCGCCAATTCTTTTTGTGCGAAAAGCTGATGGCTCGCTACGTCTGTGCATTGACTACCGTGGTCTTAACGAGGTTACGCGTAAAGATGCTTACCCGCTACCGCGTGTGGACGACACTCTGGACGAACTTAAGGACGCGAATTTTTACACACACCTCGACCTCGCTTCTGGATTCTGGCAAGTTCGAGTGCGTGATCAGGACGTTCACAAGACGGCTTTTCAGACCCCTGATGGCTTAATGGAATGGGTCGCCATGCCGTTTGGGCTGTGCAACGCACCAGCTACATTTCAGAGGATGATGAACGACATTCTTCGCGACTTTTTACATAAGTTCGTGACAGTCTACCTGGATGACGTCTGTATCTACAGTCGAACTCTGGAAGAGCACCTGGAGCACCTACGTCTAGTGCTACAGCGATTCAAGGAGGAAGGGCTGAAATTACGCCTTAAGAAATGCTTCTTCGGATTGCAAGAAATGGAGTATCTGGGCTACACTGTGTCAGCCGGGAAAATTTCGGTTTCCACAAAGAAAGTCGAGGCCGTTGCAGACTGGCCAGTGCCCAAGACGCAGAAGGAGGTTCGCAGTTTCGTACAGTTCTGCAACTTCTATGCGAGATTTATACACCATTTTAGCGACCTTACGGCTCCATTGACGGACTTACTGCGGAAGTCCCAGCCACAGAAGGTTACGCTGACGCCTGCCTGTTTGGAAGCCTTCGAGACTCTCAAGTTACGGCTCATTTCCGCGCCATGCCTGATCCTTCCGGAGGTCGGCTCGGACGCGACGTTCACCGTGGCTACAGATGCTTCAACAGTGGGGATTGCAGCAGTCCTGTTGCAAGACCAAGGAGGCGGTCTTCAACCAGTCTCTTACTGGGCGCGTAAGCTGAATCCAGCTGAGCGTGGTAACACTTACTCTGCGTACGACTTAGAAGCTTTGGCCGTATGCGAAGCTGTCAAGCATTGGAGGTGCTATCTTGAAGGCTGTTCTAAGTTCCTTGTCGTAACAGACCACGACACACTGCGACATCTGCTCAGGCAACCGAACAATAGGTTGAACAAGCGGCAAGCAAGATACCTGCGGGATTTGCAACCGTTTGTGGGCTCGATGACACTTGCATATCGCAAGGGAGCTCTGAACGAAGCCGACCCGTTAAGCCGGCGTCCAGACTTCGTACCTCAGGCCACATTACCCTTATTTTGGGATGGCGAGGTTCCGTCAGATCGAGAATTACGACGGAAGTCCCAGCGGTTGTTTGAAGACGCACAGTTAAATTCACTGACTGTTGAAGCGTTGCAGCTGAGCCCTGAGTTCGCTGATCTCATTCGCGAGGGGTTCTCACAAGATTCGTTTTATGGGGACGATGGTGAGTGGACAAAAGACAGCCGGATAGAAGCCAGAGACGGGTACTTTTGGCGTCTCAATCGCCTCTGTATTCCACAGAACTCTGAGCTCCGACTGAGATTGATCACAGAGCTGCACGAAAGTTCGTCAGCTGGTCACAGAGGAGTTGCTAGCACTCTTGCTAAAGCACTCGACAGATTCTGGTGGAAGCGAATCCGCCAAGACGTGAAAGATTTTTGTGAACGCTGCGTCGTGTGCCGACGAGCAAAGATTCGACCGCAGATGGCTGCGACTCTTTACCCATTACCTGTTCCACCCAGACCGTGGCACACAGTTGGTCTTGACTACCTGACACACTTGCATGAGAGCAACGGCTTTAACAGTGTGCTGATTGTAGTAGACCATCTAACTCGAATGGCCCATTTTCTGCCATGTACAGAGTCGATTACTGCCGAAGAAACTGCCACTTTGTTTTTACAGGGAGTCTACCGTTTACATGGACTGCCCCGCGTACTGATCAGCGACCGCGACCCAAAATTTGTCAGCGCTTTTTGGCAGACACTCTGGAGACGCCTTGAAACGCGTCTGAACATGTCTTCCAGCCGACACCCAGAAACAGACGGACTGACAGAGCGCGTGAACAGCACGTTTCAGCAGCTTCTTCGTTGCTTCTGTTGCTATGATGGCTCTGATTGGTCAACATTTTTACCGCAAGTGGAGTTTGCGTACAACGCTTCGCGTGCACTCGGAATTGAGCACACACCGTTCGAGGCTAACTTTGGTTTTTCTCCTGAGGAGCCTCCTGACATGCTCTTCAGCATGCGACCGTCGATTCCAATTTCGCGAGACGCAACAGAACGGTTGAGATTGTTACATGAAGTGCACACCCTGGTACGCTCTGTGTTACAGCTACATAAGGACGAGATGCAAGCACGCACAGAACCGTCTACAGCGCCACACTTCGCTAAGGGAGACAAGGTGTCAGTCGTCACAGCAAATCTTTTTCTGCGAGGACAACCGAACAGGAAACTCAGAGACAGACAGCTCGGCCCTTTTTCAGTGGAGGAGCAGATTGGAAAACACAGT
>JAPMLY010000670.1:55000-92500 GCA_026401115.1 Tetraselmis chui
GCATTCACCCTCATCGCCTTCCCCAACAGGATCGAGATACTCAGCAAAGACACTGGTGCTGTGCACATACTGCTGCTTTTCTCCATGTCCCCACCCGAGAGAGGAGGCGGTATCGGTTGGCATGTGAAGGACGCCTAAAGACGATTCTTACATGACGAAAGGGGACACCGTCACTCTTTGTCTTAAAAGGAAATTTTGACACCAGATAAGAATGGCAGCTCACACAAAAAGACGAGTCACACAATGCGAAGTGCGGCGTCATTGCGGATCATGTCGGACTGGATGCCGTGACACAACCACGCCATGTATTATCCGCTCGAAGTTCAGGTTCTAGTGCTACAGTTGCCAGTTAACGGCAAGCAGTCAGAGAGAGAGATCCCTTTACCTGCTAGTAAATAGGCAAAATGTAACATAGCAGGTGCGACGAGGGAGACGGGAGGGTGGCGCGGCCTTCAGCCAACCCACGCACGAGGGGGTTCAGGGCTGAGACCTTGCAGACTGCAGCGGCAACAGTAAAGCCATGAGAGCCTCGGCGGCCTGCTCAACGACCACCGGCTGCGACAGTGCCACGAAGACATGCTGCGCGGTCACTGCTGCAAGGGGCGGACCTCTCCCAGGCGGGGCGCTGCTGGGTGCGGCTTCAGTGAGGCGCTGCTGCACAGCAGAGGTGAGCATATGAAGGCAGTTCGAGAGGGACTCGGGCTGCTCGTTAGGATTCAGCCACTCTGCCGCACAGCCCTCCCCTGCCCCCTCCTCTCCTCCGTCCCCATCCACTTGCTTAACCTCCCCTCCCTCTCCCTCTCCCTGCCTCTCCGTAGGCTCACTCACAGCCCCGTCGCCAGACGGCATCAGAGCGGAAAGAACCACCTTAACCAGCCCTTCCTTCACACGCTCCGCACCGTCGTTACTATGAGGGACCCAAACGTTGACGCTGACTGCTGGCGTGACACACTCAACCTGCACTGCGCACAGTTTCTCGACAGTGTGACGAACCGTGAGCACTGCACCGGCCTAAGCACCCCCAAGGCGAATTGAACAGACCAGTCATAGAATAGTTTCCACTCAATACCACTGCGATGATGTGAAGGGGTGGAAATCCAACTGTAAGACAAATCATGTCGGTGGAATGAGACAGAAACTGTGTTTGTTGAACTGTGGTAGAAGAAACGAGAAGGCACAGGAGACAGGTGAGTGTGGGGGGGACGGCGTGTCGCTGACCTGATGCCACCAATGATGCGGCACATACAGCAGCTCGCCTGGCTGCAGCCGCACCTTCAGCCCGCCCAGCGCTTCTACCTCGCTAACCCCTAACTGCCATTGAAACAACAGCACATGAATAAGCCAATACGATATAGCTTTGGGTGGGATTTCTGCTGACATTCCGTGAATGCGTGTAACTGAGCTAACTGTGCGAGCGTGTGTGTGTGTGTGTGTGTGTGTGTGTGTGTGTGTGTTTTGTGTGAGCGTCGTATGTGTTGTGTGTGAGCGTGTGTGTGTGTGGGTGGGTGGGACGGGGGGCTGTCTTTGTATATGTGTGTGTCTGTGTGTGTGTGTGTGTGTGTGTGTGTGTGTGTGTGTGTGTGTGTGTGTGTGTGTGTGTGTGTGTGTGTACATGTGTGTGTGTGTGTGCGTGTGTGTGTGTTTCGAGTGTGCGTTGTATGTCTCGTGTGTGAGTGTGCGTGTGGTGGTGGTGTGTGTCTGGGTGGGGCGGGGGGGCTGTCTTTGTATATGTGTGTGTGTGTGTGTGTGTGTGTGTGTGTGTGTGTGTGTGTGTGTGTGTGTGTGTGTGTGTGTGTATGATAATTGTGTGTGCGTGTGTATGTACGTGTGTGTTTGTGCGGATGCTGTACGCATGTGTGTGTATCTATTTGTTGAGGGATTTTGGCTATATGTTTGTGTGTGTGTGTGTGTGTGTGTGTGTGTGTGTGTGTGTGTGTGTGTGTGTGTATAAGTGTGCATGTGGTGGTGGTGGTGGGTAGGGGGGAAGGGGGGGGGGGGCTGTCTGTGTTTATATGAGTATGTGTGTTTTGATGTTATACGGGCGCACGTGCGCATGTGTGTGTTTGTGTGTGTGTGTGTGTGTGTGTGTGTGTGTGTGTGTGTGTGTGTGTGTGTGTGTGTGTGTGTGTGTGTGTGTGTGTGTGTGTGTGTGTGTGTGTGTGTAGTGGGGGGAGGGAGGTGTTGTGCTCATCTCTGAATTGTGTGGTGAACTACCTGAGAGTAGACTGAGGACTCTTCGTAGGGAATGCGAGTTGGTTTCAGTGAGGAGGTGGCCTCTGCGGGTTTCAAGGGAAGCAACACACGAGAGCATCAACACGCTGCCAGTCGCGCTCTTGTCCCAAGCAGCAACACTACGCGCTTCCTCGGCAGCGACCTGTGCGCCCCTCCTTCGGCATTAACTCTTTTTGCCGCGCTGCGTGCCGACAGCCCGAGGGTGGGGTTCGTACCCGGAGGAAACAACGTCCACTCTTTGACGCCCGAGACCTGCGCCACGAGGTTGGCGCCGTAGCAGTCCTGATGCAGACCGGTGGCCGCACCAGGGCTGCCTACCCACAGCACACTCTCCGCCGCCGACACTCCGCCGCTGACAGCGCCCAACGCCGACCAATCCACCGCCTCGTCGCGCAAGGCCGGGTGCTCCGAGAATATCTGTTCAACCGTCACACCCCCGCGAGCTGCGTTTAATTAGCAGCACCGCACAAGCGGGGGGTCGACCCACGGGTTTTGGATAGACGCTCCCCTGGCCACGGAGCAAGTCGGAGTGTACATGTGTTGGCGACACAGTATCGAGATGCGTCACCTTGTGGAAGTACTTGTAATCCAAGTACCCGAAGAAGCTGTCCTGACTGAGTGAACACAGCTCGTGGCACGGCTCCCCGCTCGTCAGGTGTTCGCAGCCCTCGACTGCGACGACCCACTCACAGAAGTCGGAGAGCCGGCAATGATGATTAAAGCATTCGCTTTCACGGGGGATGCAGTCCTGGATGACAAGCAACAAGGTCCGTTTCAGTAACCGGCATGTCAATAGTTGGTTGGCCCTGTGGACGACGATAGTGTGTCACCGCCATCAAACACGGTAGCCGGCAATTTGTCTACATAACTTGCAGAAGAAGCCGGCGCGCCCCACCTTCTCTCGCTTGCCGATACGCAGGGTTACTTCCAGATCACCGCAGTCGCGAGCTAGTGTCTCGGGTGTCCAACAACTCGCTGGCCAATCGCAGACAGCGCTCTGCGAGAACAGCACCGTTAACGGTAGAGATCGGTGTGACCAAACGACGTCACCCCGTCAAGAGGAGAGAACTTAGTCCAGCAATAACATCGGTATACAAGAAAGAATCGAGTGCGACTTGCGTACCTGAAGAACAGTAGGGACGTCAGCCGTCGCAAGTGCGGCCTGGGCTGCGGACCTACCCTCCCCAGCGGGTGGCCATTGCAAGTGTGCGACTACACGTCGCGTGTCCATGCCCGAAATGCCACTCGCTATGTGAAAAAGGCTTAGTTCGTCAGTGCTATCAATGTGCTGTCGACCATACCGCTTTTTCCCGAAATCAGCATCAGCGGTCGCACTCGGGCGACTTCAGACCAGCTCGCGCGGTATGGCCAATATGCACGACTGCAGACGTGTGGCTGCTCAGGCCTTCAAGACCATTTCCAACCATCCGTTGGATGCTGGGAATGAGGGGCCGCCAACCGTGAAAATAAGGGCCATCCTCGACACTTCGTGACTGCAGGGCGAGCGTGCTGGGTGAGGAGAGCGGGATTCCACTCCAGGGACGCATGCGGTGAGGGGTTTCTTACTTACAATGTGGAAGGAAAAGCAATATGAAATGCACGGCGGGAAGTAGGGAATACCCGTACTACCATGAAAGATTCTAAGATGAAAGATTACAAGAAAAAGCAGTGGAGGCCACCAAGCAAAAAGAATAAAGGAGGGGGGGAAAAACCTAATACCCGTACTACCTTACCAGGTAGCAGCGATATTGTATGACGAAACGTCCTTTCGAATTGGGCGCGTTAGTCAAATGGTGACCCACCGCGCCACAAAACCTTCCTCGTGAACACTGAACGTGTGACCTTCAAGCTCAGACACCAAAGCAGCGACATCAGGACATTTACGGTGTCGCATTATTTTTGTCCTGACTTCCAACAGAGCAGACCTCAGCCGCTTCGGCTCGTCCGCGCTGGTCAGGCTGCCAGTTTCGCCGACTGAAACAGTGCCGCGTCCCACTTTCCCCCCACACACGGACGGCACCCATAGGAGCTAAGGCCACGGACTGCTCCCGCTTCCATTTTTACACGTAGCCACAGCATTTAAACTTCGAATTGACCTACAGTGGCGCTACGGAGCATGTGGTGCTGAGTCACACCTTCCAAGACCGCACCGAGCCCACTCGTCGCCTCCCTCGACCGACACCGAAGGGGCAGGCGGCCGATACTGCTCGTCGCGCTAGTCAAAGTATACCTCACGCGCCTTTCGCTGTCGGGCGTCTTTTGCATTACAGCGAACGAAGAGAGGGAGCTGTGCAGCGGGTATCTAAATGGAGGGGAGCACGTCTGGCGGACGGAGTGGTCGGGACAGCAACCAGGAGACAGCCTGCGCAAGGGAGCAGCAGCAGGAGGAGCCCGCCCTAGCAGAGGAACCGCAGCAGCAGCAGCAGCAACCAGCGGACACGAGAGATCTCTGGGTGGTGGTGAAAGGGGCGCCAAGTGTCCAACCTCATCAGGTATCGCACCACTGCGTCATAGTATCCGGCTTTCCACACGCCTTCCCCTCCTCCTCCACTCCTGCCACCCTACCTGAACTCACCGCTAAGTCCGCAGGTGGCGAAGTGCTGGAGATGAGTAAGCATGACTCTAAATGCGGTGAAAGTAGAGGGAGCCAACGGTGGTGCTGACGTGGAGATTATGTAGTGACAATGCCGAACAGTTTAGGTTTTGGGCAGGTTCAGGCTGTTGTGCTGACAGGCGGTGGTGTTGTGCGATAGCAGGTAGACTGCGAGGTGAAGGATTTTGCGCACAGTAGCAGCGACGGTGACGAGGAGGAGGGCGAGGAGGGGACGGGGTGTAGCACTGGCTGCTCCCCCGGAGGAGCCTATGTGGCAGTGGATCGCGAAGACGTTGTGGAAGCGGTTGCGGACTTTGTGAAGGGGCGGATGGTGTCGCACATGGCAGGGCATAATTACGAACCAAAGGATGTTGCAGCGGCGGTAGACGTCGCGTTTGCTGATGAGAAAAAAGACGGATGGAGGCGGGTGTGGGGTAAAGGAAGGTAAGCAAGGGTTGCTGGGCACCTGATGTGTGTCCCAGATGATACGTTCGTGCGGCCTATCTGATACCGGTACGCTGCCCATTGGCAGGTTTCTTTATCGCTCTGCAACGGTGATGGGCGGCATTGTGGACGAGCTCGGTCCGTCTGGAAGGACTGGCATGGCGCTGCGCGGTGCTTCCTCCAAGGCGCTCGGCTTTATGGGTGCCAAGAAGCCGAACGACCCCACTTGCCCATCTTGATAACTTACCATGCCAGTTTTGATTCTGTACAAACATGTATCACTAGCTGTAGCGCTATGCCACACTTCTCCCCACCCAACCTCGGATTGTTCCGAGTAATTAAGCTGCATATCGTTTAATGTAAAAAGAGTAGGACAACTAACTACCTTTCTCTCAACCAACGATAAACACCGAAGCTTTGATAGACCCTTTAAAAGAGATAGCTAGCACATGTGAATGTCAGTGATGCAAGAAATTTCCAAAGAAGCATATCGCTTGATGCATCGAGAAGGACCCATCAGCCCCATCCCTTCCTGTATTTTCAGAAGCCTTCCCTTGAAACAACAATAAAAGCAGTGAAGCTTCGGCAGATCCTTTGGACGAGGTGGGCATCACATGTGTGACTCAAAGAGTTGCCAACCTTCAATAGGTATGCATCTCTCGCTCGATATCTCTCTCCCACTAAGGGTGGCGAGTGATCAGGTCGTCAGCATCATTGTGTATGGAGGCTAACCATAATCAGTCATTGACTTATTTTCGATGTTCGTGCTACAGACCCGCACCTTGCTCATTTTTTTCTTGTCCCTCGCCCAAGCTAGTCACCGGCACCACCACATGCGTCACGGACATGAGGACATGCGTCCTAGACAACGCACCAGTGCAGTGTCTATGAGAGCTACCGAACCGGGGGTCTCTCTCTTGCAGAGAATGGGAGTTATATAGTGCGATACAGTCTTATCTAATGGTCTGCTGCCCGTCTCTGCACCAGCTGCCTCCATCTACATGTGTCAGCAGCTGTTGACACGCGAAAAAGGGTGAGGGAGGGGGGCTAATTGAGCGCAATGAATCGTCACGGTGGGTGTGTGCCTTAGATCTCAGTGCCGTCGGGGATGACTGCGTTACGGCAAATCACAACAATGCCAGACTTGATAATGTACCCCTCGTCCTCGTGGTTCTCCTCCTCCACGCCGCGCACGTTAACGATGTTACAGTTGCGCCCGATGCGCGCGTTCTTATCCACAATGGAGTTGCGGATGGTGGTGCCCTGACCGATGCCCATGGGCACCTTCCCGGCAGCCAGCAGAGCATGGCGCTCCTCTTCGCTCTCGTAGAAGTCAGCGCCCATCAGCATTGTGTCCTCGATGACGCAGCCCGCTTCCACATGGCTACGCACACCGATGACCGCGTTGTCGATGGTGCACTGGGCGAGGGTGCAGCCGTGGGAGATGATTGACTCCCCGATCTGAGACTTTTCAATCTTTGCGGGGGGCAGGAAACGGGGCGAGGTGTAGATGGGCTGCTGAGGGTCATAAAACTCAAAGCGAGGCGGCTGCTGCGCCAGGCTGAGATTGGCATCGAAGAAGGACTTGATGGTCCCGATGTCCTCCCAGTAGTCATTGAACAGGTACGCCTGCACCTTGCGCTCCTTCGCCGCCTCGGGGATGATCTCCCCTCCGAAGTCCATCGCGTTGGGGTAGTCCGTCTTCAGGAGCTCGATCAGCGTGCTCTTCTTGAAGACGTAGATACCCATGGACGCGATGTACGGCTTCTCAGCCGCCTCCACCGAGTCCAGACCCAGCACGGTGGTGTCCACCTAACAGCAGCGTAACCCCTCTCCCAAAGTCAGCCGCTTCGCTGCCACTCTTTCACCCCCTCTCACGAATGCACACCTATCACGACCAATGCCTAAAGATATAGAACTTGATAGAGAAGTCACGGATAAGACCTAGCAGATGAGTTTGGGGGAAAAGGGTAGGTGTACAGGCAGTTGTGCGTACCTTCATTGCCTCGAGTGCGTCGCCGGTGGGCTTCTCAGCGAAGTCGATGATGCGGCCGTCCGCGTCGATCTTCATCAGGCCAAAAGAAGTCGCGCGCTCCTCATCGCAAGGAAGCGCTGCGACGGTGACGTCGGCATCCGCGTCGCGGTGGGCCTGCACGAAGTCGAGGTAGTCCATGCGGTAAAGGTGATCACCGGACAGGATGACGATGTCCTCGATGGGCCGGTTCTTGATGTCCTCCAGCACCCAGCAGTACTGACGCACAGCATCCGCGGTACCCTGGAACCACTCCTTGTCGGTGGGGGTCTGGGTAGCCGACAGCACCTGAGCAGAACCCAAATAAGCGGAACATCATCGTCAACTGCACCGGAATGCCAGCCTTTCCCCCTTTCACATATAACCCTCACTACATTCATTCGGAATGTGGTACGGACATGCCAACTGCGTATCACTTATATCTGGAATGTCGCAAAACCGAATGGTGAAGGTGGTAGCTTGTGAATGGCTACGTGCTTGGGAGTGTGTATAAGACAACGACAGCTGTCGCACTGCAAGTATTTGGAGAAGCAAGAAACCGAAACGAGGCAGGAAGGTAGGTTTGATATGGCGTGCGCACCTCGACGAAGCCGTCACCGCCGATGCGCACGCCAGAGCCGAAGTTATAGGTACGGGAGAGGTGGCGGTTGAGGGAAGTGGAGTTGAACTGGGTCATGATGTAGATCTTGCTGATGCCGCTGTTGATGCAGTTGGACATCGGCACGTCGATTAGGCGGTACGCGCCGCCGATGGGCACTGCCGGCTTGGCGCGCTGCTTGGTTAGCGGATACAGTCGGGAACCGGCACCACCGCCCAGGATGATGGCAGCGATAGACTTGGTGTTGATGCCGCTGTAGGTAGTGCTCTTCTTGGCACTCTTCTCGATAACGGCGGACACCTCCAGCGACGCCGAACGCGCGGCGACCTGAGCCTTGCAGGCGCCTGCGAGCGCTGCAGTCGCAGAGCGGCGGCCCACCGGGCGCCCGCAAACTGCAGCAGTGTAGCCAACATGCTGCTTACGGGCCGTCTTGCCCGCGGCAGCCACGTTGGTGGAAGCGATCATTGAGGCGTGCATCGTGCCGTTCCCTGTATCGCGACACCCACACGACAGAAGAGCAGAGGGCGCCACCAAAGCCAATACCTCAGCAACCAAGGAACGAACGGTAGAAGAAATACTATAGAGGCACGAATGCGAATTAAAATACGTAAGTAAGACAGGCAACTGGGACGACGACGACGACGGAAGTACTGGGCTATTTACGATGGGTTTCTGTGGGCGAGTCGGGCGGTGGTGATACTAGAGGAGCCGCGAAGACACAAACTGAAATAATATCGAGGACGAGAAAGGGGGGAGCTTAGTGCGTATCCGCACTCACTCAGGTAAACAAAACAACACAGACCTATCCACCAGTGCTGCCTGTGAATGTGAGTCGGGTGCTTATGCCGTAAACTGCGGATGAACCGAGCACAGAGCACTTACGCGACTGCGGAGTGGGTAAGATGCTTCGCTAGTGTGCCGCGCGAGATGTGTTGGGGACCAAAGGCGCCTGGAGGGCAGAATTCAGAGAAAACCTTGGGCAGCTCAATACCTGCTGCTGAGATGGCGGAGGTAGTCGATATTCTGCGCAAGGTGAGGTCCGTGCTGAACGGGTGAAGGGGCGTCCGGGGCGATCAGGCCGGTGGTTGCGCAGCGCCGCGCGCTGCGTCCCCTGGGCAGACGAGCGGTGGATAGCAGAGCCTCATCCCGATTGAAAGTCGCCGGGAATTAATGAGTTAGGGCTTACAGTATACCCTAGATTCCTGTGTAGCATTCTTCGTATATTGTGTTGTATTGAAAGTGAAACACAGACTGGGTTGTCGTAAAACCCTTGTTTGTGACGTACCAGATGAGCAAATCGCCGCGGGTCATCGACGGACTTGAGAGGAGCGCCGAATTCAACGGATTTATATCGACGGTCCACCGATGAGAATATTCGTGTCTGGGATCCCTCGAACTCCTGCCACTCATTCCGGATATTTCATCGATGCGATAGAGAAATAAGAATAGGATGAATGTGTTTTTACTTACAAGAAACAACGATATGCAGACGCACTATGGCAAACTTGAACTAATATGCCTAATGTTAAAAAAACCCGATTGATATAAACCCACATGATTTGTAGTGTATGGAAGTTAGGTTTTTTCCAGGTTGTGCTGAATATTTTCCTGAGAATTCAGACTGAACTGAGAAGGCACTTCATGGACTTCAGCCTGAATTCAGTTGAACAGTGTTTAGACCTGAATTCAATTGAGACTTCAGGGCCTGAATTCATGATGAAGTGACTTCAATGCAATTGTTCAGGTGAATTCATGCCCTTAATTGAACTCAGCTTGAATTCATGTCAAGACTTTAGACTGAAGGCCCGCCTGAAGTGACCTGAAGAACCCCTTGAAGCGTTATGAACCCCCTCCGACCCCTTCCATGAGCAGAGGGCAGACATTCAGAAACAATGCGTCCATGCATAATTGGTGGATAACATAGACAAAGGCAAATGATATATAATATGTAAAAAAATGTTTTTTTACATGTTGCATTGATTGATGCGCGTACAACAAGAATGAGCCATCCACGCGGCGCTGAAACTCTACGGTATCGGTACCGGTGTCGCCATCTACCTCTACATCCACATCGTCTATCTATATTCCGTCACTGCCGGGCAGACTAGTAGCACCGCAAGACACCCTAGACAAAGGGGTGGTGCTATCGCGACGGTCGCTTGCGGGCGGAAGAGGGGCGAACGGTATGGCGGGGGGCAGCGAGGGGGCCCGGGCAAGACCGTTGCCGCAAGACATGGCGTCGTCTCATCGGGTTCACTGCAGGTAGCGGGGTTCACTACGGACCGACGCGGCAGGCGGGTCCTATGTAGCGTCCATGGCAGCGTGCCAGTAGGGCTTTGGAAGGGCAAGGGGGAGGGGGGAGGAGCGCTCCGGGATGGTGAGGTAGCGGGATGGTGTTGGGATGGTGGTGGAAATAGTGGTCAAACCACTATTTCCGCCACCCCCTACTACCCCACCTCCGCCACCCGCTACCCCACAACCATCTCCACCACCCCGGAGCATGCCACCCCATACAACGCACAGCCACCACCAATAGGAGGCATGGAGGGGTAAGGCCTATCCGGTGCTAGTTGGTAAGGAGCCGGATGAGCCACCCACCTACGCGTTTAGCATGGTTCATGGGACATGGCTCTAATCACAGTTCGAACTGGGATACAGCCGAGCTCCCGACAAGTACAAATTTCCATACATAAGGCCTTATGTAATGCAATGATACAAATACATTATTTCTCATTACTTGCTCAGTACATCGCAACACGGCCACAAATGGGTGACAAATAACGGTGCGCAGTATTTCTCGACGGATATCGCCATATCAAAGGGCGGCCGAACAGGGACAGCTCACCCGATTAAAAAAATCAAGTCTAGGCTGACTTCAGTCCGGTCGAGTTCAAGCCACTTTCGCCGAGACTTCATATTGAACTGAAGTCACTTCAGTTTAGGCTTAACTAATGAAGTCGACTGAACTGAAGTGAATTCAGCACTACCTTGGTTTTTTCCTTTCTTCTTCTTTTTGCTTGGTGGCCTCCAGTGCTTTTTCTTGTAAGAAATTGTTTTGATTTGTGTATGGATCCATGACTAGTATCCCTTCGCCATGGAGGATGGGGGCCGGTTGGCGCCGATGGCGGTTGAGTTGGTTGATCGCTTGGTTATTTTGGTGGATGTTCGTCGCTTCCCTCGCATGGGTGCTGCTGACTCTCGCTCCTTGCGCTGCGACAGTTATGTCCGTATGCAACATTTTGTTCGTCGATCTACTTATGTTCCTTTTCGGCGTTTTTTGGGGGATGTGCGACGGGAATTCATGCAACATGCTTCTCTTCATGGCACTCTGGGTTCCTATCTCCGCGACGCTTTCTAGGAGGGTAGTGATGACGCCGTGGCATGCCTTCCTTTCCCTCGGGCTTAGGTTTTTTCTTCTTTTCTTCTTTTTGCCTGGTGGCCTCCACTACTTTTTCTTCTAAGAAATTTATTATACATCTGTGTATGGAACGTATGAGATTTGCGGGACAAAAACACAGTACGGGTATCTGATTGCGGCACATAAAACAGCGGATCGAGATTTATATATGGGACGTGGTCTGAGCCACCCATCATAATAGCCTCACCCTCGGACAGGGGGAAAGCACGCAACCACCAGCACAACCACCTTGAGAAGTATCTCGCAGGTATGAGCTGAGAGCGTCACAGAATGCAGTCGACACACGTTGCATGAAACGGCAGCGCGCATCACCGCGACGGTGGGTAAAATACGGCGAGCCTGATTCGCGTGTTCTCAACTTCAAGCGCTCGGCCAGTACGGCGACTCATTATGAGAGGATAGATTACAAGAAGAATTACATGAGCACGGACAGGGGAAAAGGGAGGAGAAACAAAAGGGCAAGAGTGACGAGAGGATCACGGAATCCAAAGCACGGCAAAACGAAGCGGATTTGTTATCAATAGCGGATTGATTCGATAAAGCCATGCTCAAGCTGAATCAATCAATGCTTTCAGAGCTGTCAATGGAAGGGGAGCGCCAAATCTATGCATAAACGGAATTGGGGCGGACGCACACGTCCATCGCCAGACGACAATTACTCTAGGCGCGCATAATCGGGATGTTGCATACTCCAGAACTCAAGAGATGCCAATGACATCCCCCAAAATGGCAGACGTCGAGACGATTCCTCCCTTCGCTGCGATGATACGGCATTGTCATTTGTCTGCTCGACACGGATGCGATACAGCGCATCAGTGATAAAAGTCTTCCAACAATGGAATGTGAGTCGTTCACACAGCGCGTACTACTCCGCCTGAAATGTGTGGCGCAAACAGAGCGACTGCATTCAGTGCATCCTCCCTAACAAGGAGGGACAATGACCAGAGCAGCTGTGGCTGCCGGCAGAAATGCATCATCGCAATGGAGCCATTCGTTCCTCTGTTGGTATATTCAATTCGTCAACATCAGGCAGGCCGGGTGGGCACCTGTGACGGCAGGAAGCCCTTGCATGCCGCAGCTCCACACGCACATCTCCTCTGCCTGCGCACTGGCCTCCCGTCCTCCTCCTCCTAATGCAGTGTCGATTGCGACAACATTCAAACATGGATCCTCACTCACTTTAAAAAGCGAAACATCCAGGGGGCGGAGAGGGAGGGCGCGCTGAATGGTATGCCGTGTTATGACCTCAAATTACATAGGTTGTAGATTGGCAGGGCCGCTCACGTTGTGCGGGCCGCAGGGTTGGCCATATGAGAAGGTGAGCTCCTCGCCAGTGTGAATTGTGCGCGATGCGTAAAGGCAAACCCTGGGGATAACGCTACCAGACTCCCGCACCTGCGAGGGTGAAGCAACAGCATCTGAGCCCTCCACTCTGGCACTCTCTGGCTGACACAAAGTGCGTCTTTGCGTCACGTGGGTCGAAGACTGGTTCATTGGCGGCATCAGAGTTCAGAGGGGCGCTTTGTGGGCTTAGGCTCACCAATATCGGAGCGAGGTTGCCCCCGTCGCAGGAATGGTTGATAAAGCGCGCAACGTTTCCCACTTGGGTGGCGTCTATGTTGATGCGCAGGCACGTCGTCCAGCTCGGCAGGATTTCACGAACAGCCAAAAGCGCGTGGCCGGCGGACTCGGACGGCAAACAGTCGTAGCGACGCAGCCTCGCAGCCGCCTCCGACGTCTTTAGCAGCTCTCCGGCGTACTCGCAGACGAACGTTCCCACAAGAATGGGTGCATCTGCAATGACGCTCCACCCCTGTACCCACCAGCACGGCAAGAGAACTCACGCAACGACAGAGCGCTGCGTCAGCGTATGTCGCACCGGCACGGAACCTGGCAGCGTAGTAAGCAGGCGACCCGACAGCGGGGCGGGAAGGCGGGGTAAGTCACCTTACGTCCTTTCTCGATGTGCACATCCACCTTTATGCCTCCCTGTCACCAAGTTAATCGTCTTCATATCAGCCCGCGACCGTGACTGCGAGCTTCGAGAAAGGGGAGAGAGAGCGGGCGCTGTTGCTGCGTAAACCGAACCCACGGACTGCACACGCACCTGGCTTCGGCGTGAAGAGCAGCTGTCCGTCGAGCAGCGGCAGACGGGGCCGCACTCTCGAACCAACCCGGGGCTGGGGTCCACTGTCTGTGAGGCCTCAATGTCGCAGGCATTGCGTTGCGAGTCATCAGTACCTGGTAGAGGCTCTCGTCCCGCTGCCGTCTGCACTCCATCGGAACGGCGTTGCGCTTCTTCATCCCCGCCAAGCAAAGCCAGCAGGCGACCGTCTGCCCTGTATGCACCCGCGCAGTCGCAAAGCGATGCGTGCTTACAGCAGTTCGACGCAGTCGGGTTTCCGGAGCCTACGTTGTGAGCAGCAATAGAAATATAACATATTGGACGACTCAACAAAACACAGCGACAGAGTCGAGAGGATTCGGCACTGCGTTTCGGCAATTGTCAGTCGGACATTGTGCCCACCTCGCTCCTCAAGGCAGCAGCGACATCCCTGGGCGCTGAGTAGCACCAGCGGGGTCTCGCCGCTTGGAAGCCGACTGGTATGGCGGTACAGGTAACCCTTCGGGATAGCTTCCGAGTCCCTGCTACAGAGAGGGCGGAATGAAGGAAAATGAGAAAGAAAAATGAATAGATGCCCGAGCAGCCCGACTGTCGACCGTCGGTCTGACGTGCACTCGAGTCCCTGGCCTACGGGTGCAGAAACAACGCCTGCCTCTGCTTTTTTGTTTGTATTATTCTACTTGGAAATAAACAACTGACGGATTAGGTGCTGCTTATTGAATAGTAAAAGCATCGGAGACTACCCAAAAAAATTGGAGATCTAAATTATTGTTTAACAGTAGTTTTTCCAAGAGCGTGCAAAACCAGTAGGGAAATAACATCCTCTTGTGACTCTTGCCCTCTCGGTTTCCCCCTTCTTTACCCTGTCCACGTTCCTGTAGTGCTTCTTGCAATTATTCACGTAATATTGTACCTGAGGTGTATGCATCGCACCAGTAGTTGAAGCAGGCGACGGCGCGCAGCTCTTGGCCGCCACTGACGTCGAGCTGAAGCGCGCGGAAGGATCGTTGAGCGGCATATCTCAACACACGCGCCACCCTTGCCGCACAGGCGATCGACCGTGCGTCCAGCAACTGCAGGACGCGATCCCAAGCAGCATTCGCCTCTGGTGTTATACTTCCCGTGGTCGCCATAGCGGAAGGGCCGCGCCGTGCCGAGTAGCGAAGTAGTCGTGTCGAGCAAGGCAATAGTCTCTTGCCCCGATGGAGAAATGATGTCGCTAATGAATAATATGGGGACAGGCATAGGCACATGTACCCTACCCCTAGCGAGCGATACTTAGGTAGGTACTGAGTAGGCGGCAAGTAAATAAGGATTAGCAGGCTTTCATATATTACGGGCGGCCCGCGGGGATTGCGTGCGATACCATTCGTCATCCGCCCCGTTCGCAGCCGAAAAGCTCATCCTTATCATGTTTGCGCAGTATTTTGTCGGGTAGTATACCATCGATCCCGCGGGGGCGCAAAAAAAAAAAAAAAGTATACCATCGATCCCTAGCGTTATCATATATTGTAAGTATGACATACACACGGCTGTTTTTTGGGGGGCGATGAGAATTTCTTCGACGTCGTTTTGCTGAAATGAAATGAAATGAAATGACATTGTTTACAACAGCACCAGAATTAACCGGCTGCTGTCTCTGGGCCCTCCGTGCTATGCCAAATTAGGACTCATAAGCTTGGGCTATACCCGTGAACCACTAATCCCAACCTCTCCATTGGCAGTAGCGATACCGTCTAAAACACACACGTAAACAAGTACTGTCTGCATACAAGTATGAAATATAAAATGTCGCTATTCTCAACGATACGCGGCCTACTCCAGCCGCTTCGGGGTCGTTGATCAGCAAGGCTGGTCAGCTTGAGCTGGTCGAGACGAACTTGCCTGTCCTCGGCTCTTGTTGCTCTTCATGGTAATTTGGGTTCCCATCTTCGTGATGCTTTGTAGGAGGGCAGTGCCGAAGTTGTTGCATGCCTCCTTTTTCCTCGGGCTCATGCCTTGGGGGGGGGGGGGGGGGGGGGGGGGTTCCTCCTTGTTTTTTCCGCTTTGCTTGGTGGTTTCCACTGTTTTTGGGCCGCAAGCGTCCCCGTGCTTCCTCGAGCTGCGCGTGAGGCGCCGCTTGTCGCCTCCACGTGTTGCATTCTCGACGTGGCCTAGGAGTTTCCTTAGTTTAATCTGCTAGGTTTGTTGTGGCGGTTAGCCTCTGAAAGCTAAACGCTAGCACAAATATGTTCTAATCTGTCTAGTTCTGTGGTTGCAAGATGGCAAAATGATGTCTGTCGAGAGGCAAGAGTCAAAGATGTTTCACTGCTGTCCGTTGGCAGTAGTTGTAAATGAACAAAGGGAATTGTTAAATGGTTCTGTCACCTCCCTCTACTGCACTGGGCTTAAATAGGTTTCTGCCCAGATTACTTACGCTTGTAAGACTGGCTTACGTGTTAGGCGTTGGGGCTGTTCAACCGTCGTCATCTGTCCTCGAGACACGGTCTGCCTAGCATTGGGTTTCACGACGCGGCTCCTTCTGCATGGAAGAGCTCGTTCTGGCGCGTCATCTGGCTAGTTAGATTAATTATGCATATCTGTACGTACCGGGAGGTACTGGTCGTACTGTAGCATCAGCACCCTTACAATATTGCAGTAGCGACGTACCCACGAGTATACGTCCATCCTGTGGAAAAGCACGAATTGGTATCCGTAACGAGTACTTGTACAATGTCCTGCAATGTACTGTTGCAGGACTGTACTCGTCACATTTGTGCACAATATAGTGCTTTCCTTTTGCCGTGCTTTGGTTTCCACTGTTTTTTCATACAACGAATTGCATTTTCATATGTTTACATTTTCATGTTGCCCCCCTCCCTAGACCGAAATAGAGATACTGAACTCATTATCCTCGTACGCGTGCTCGCGCAACCTCTGCGCCGGTTTTGCGTTGAGCCGCGGCCCGCGGGCACGAAGCAGTCCACCTAAACGGCACAGCTCGCATCGCGCATGTTATTGGAGTATCGCTAGAGTGTAAACCATCCTCGGGCCACGCAAGCGCCGCCCCACAATAGAGCTCCAAACCGTGGAAATACTAGCGCGGATGCGCCTTAGGAGGCTTCACATCTAACCACCGGATAATGTTGTCGGCGTGTGGTTTACGGCGGGGGCGAGCGAGTGGGTGAGTGGATACTTACATGTACCGACAACGCATGCCCGCCGTGGCGTACAAGCCGCACGATGGAGAGAATATAGGACCACTCACCGCCAAATAAAATCTGCAACATGCTTTTGGTCTCCGTACCACTTGCTATGAGTTTTAGCGGAAAATGCGATGTAGCGAGTGTGAAAGAAAAGTGTCAGCGACAACGGATAGGCGCGCGTAATACAAATGCGTGAGTGGTTTTAATACGTGTGTCCAACGCATCTATAATACTAAAATGTCCGTTATGTAGTACCGGTAAATCTGTTGTGGTCGTTTATATAGTCTAATGCTCAAATATGCATCACCCGTACCCGGTACTCGTGCCTTTATTGTTTATGTCGCTTATAGATTTCCTCCGCCCACAACCCATTTAGTAGGTCATCTGACAAGGGAAGGGACGAGATGCCATATTTTAACCTCTTGCCAAAGATAAGCTTCTAGGCCGTCTTTGCTTGAAAGTGACCTCAAAGCGCACGAGTGGCATGTATATGTCATTCGTACAAAGGTGTGGCTCATCATACAATCACTCAAATCCGCCGGGGTCCCGCCGTTTTGATAGTTATATGATGTAAATTGTTGTATTGCGCGGTGACAACAAAAGCGGCGAGGGGCTAATAATTGTCGTTGTTGTTGTCATGTATATAGCCACGCATGGATCTTTGAATGACGAATAACATTATGCATTTGTTAGGGGCAAAGAATGTATGATTTCAAGCATGGCTCAGTGTCAATTGCTTTTTGTTGTACGGTGCGATCGAACCTCTCAATCCCCCCATTAGACGGGTTGTATCTATGGCTTCAAGTCACCATGCGGCACTTTGGCCACAAATCACAAAAATGTTTGCAAATGTCTCGCACATCTTCGGTGGTGAGCCTGCCCTCCTTGATAGCCATGCCCGAAAACTCTTTGCCGTTGTGTGGTTTGAGAATAGCGGGTGGGCCAATCACCGCAAATATCTCAAGCAAAGCCCGGGGCGATGGTGACGTGTTTCCACAAGCAATAATTTCTCAATTTGCAACCTTGATGTCAACCATGCAATTAAGCAACACATGGCCGTGGAACACGGCTGCACTCACCCTTTTGTTTGCGACACGACAGACTACTCCAATAAATTTGCAACTATGGTCACAATACTTTAGCAACCACTTATAGCATGAGCGGGAAGAAGACTAAAAGTCGATAAGGTCAACTTGTCCCCGCGTCCCAAAACCATGGGTGAGGATGGGCATGTCCCTAGCTCGGGCCTTCCGAGAGGAGGTGCGGGTGCTAACACATGTCCCACACCCATTCGCGCACAACTTGCACATTACGCGGGTAATGTTGGAGTACAACCATGTAACAACATCATACATGACAAGCGCCTGACCATGGCCACTACCTCTATGCACATCTCGCAACACGCGAAATATATCCCCGACGAAGGCGACAAGAATAGGGGAGAGCCGCTTGTCTTATCTGCCATATGGGCGTCACGCTTTCGCCCGAGGCGCAACGTCCCATCGCCACACTCGACAAGGCTATGCAACTGGTCCATATTGTATATTCCTCGGACGTGCCTCTCCTACGCAATATCGTGACGAAACCTCTATCGGCGGCCATGCAAGAAGGGCGCAAGGCGTTGGGGGGGGGGCTTCACCTTGTTCGTGAAGCGTTGGAAGTTGTCAAGGGCGTGCACTATCTCGTCGTAGCGCTTCTTTGTAATTCGAGTACTATTTCGCCCGCCGCCCTTCACGTCCATTTCCTCTAGAGCGGCAAGGACTGGATCCGCCATTTTTTTGTTGGGTTCGGATCCATGAGTACTTGATTTTTTTGGATCCGGAACTAGTGAGTACCTCTAAAAAAGGGATCCGGATCCCGCGATTACCTGTGATTCTAGGGTTCGGACCCCGCGATTACCTGTGATTCTAGGGTTCGGACCCCGCGATTACCTACTGAACCTAGGGTTCGGACCCCGCGATTACCTGTGATTCTAGGGTTCGGACCCCGCGATTACCTGTGATTCTAGGGTCCGGATCCCGCGATTACCTGTGATCGCCTGCTTATGCTTGGATCCCATACAGTAGATACGTACAATTCACTTCCCATACTTTCTGCCCGCTGCAAACATATTTAGTACTTTACAGTCTATCCCATACAATTTAGCAAAGCTTTTGGTCCCTCCGGCAAGTGCCACAAGCAACGTATGTGAGTTTATAGCCCTCCGGCTCAAAAAAGACACTTGCCATCACAGGGAAACAGGTTCCGATGCAGTACCATTTTTCACATATGATGTGACAAGTAATGCCAAATGGTATATCGCATGGCCAGTGCGAGTCCACCAAATGAACATTAAATGCACAAAATATGGATGAAAACAGGTTTAAGACAACCATTTCTTACAGTTTATATAGACTTGTGACAACCATATTCCTCGCGCATACATAATTCAACAATTACATGAGACTAACAAGGCATCCTCTAGGCTATCTTCCTTGGTGTTCTTCTTGAACGCGTCATGCATTCGCCCCGCTTTGTTGAACAAACGCTCGCATGCAGCAGAGGTAGCATGCATAGATAAGTACTGCCGCGCCATTAAAGCCAAGTCGGGGTACAGAGCTGCATGTGTTTTCCACCATGTCAACACACAAATGTCCTTGTCCGTTTCTTGGGGCAGCTCAAGGTAACGCTCTAAGTCATCCTTTTCCACGTGCTTGGCTATAGAGGGCGTCACACGCCCATTCAAATCCCCGGAAAGGAATGCAGTGAAAGACTTACTCTTCGACGACATCAATTGCTTGCCAAGCTCTGCAGCATTCATGCTTGGATAAGCACCGCCTTCTGCTCGCTCTCTTCCGGCTCTGTGCGCCACTGCTCTCCAAATTCCCTTCTTGCAGCCGCCAAAATTGTAGGCGCAAAGTCGGGACGAATGCCATTGAAGTCCAGATTCTTAAACCTGCACAATTCACATTTTTAGTTAACATAGCAAATGCACAAGTAAATTTGCATACACACACACACACACACACACACACACACACACACAGGAACACGTAGAGAGCATACAAAATAGGTACACAAACGAACACCACACACACATACACACACATTCAGAAGCAGATGCACATACAAGCCAACACACACACAAGCAGATAAACACAAACACATCCATAAGACACACACATGCATAAGACAAACACACACACAAACATAAACACACATGCATAAGACACACACACAAACACACATGCAGAAGTACATGCGCATACAAGCACGCACACACACACACACACACACACACATACAAGCACTCAATACAAATATGCATAAGCATATACACGCAACACACACACACACACACACACACACACACAAGGACGCTCAGATACAATCACATCTATTTATCAACATTCAATATTTTTATCAGGTATATAATAGAAACACATGTGCAAAATTTAAACACATGCACACACAACTATTACAAGGTACTCACCGAATGTCCAGCAATGTCGCAATCCCTATCTTGATGTAATCGTTCTCCCTTATGTTCGTGAAAAAACGCTCAATGATTCCGGCCCGCAGACTCTCCCTTGCCTCCGCCATATGAGGCTCCATGTCCTTCGCTTCGATGGTGTACAAGTCCACATCCCTCCGCTCATCTTGCAGTGAAACGGGCCTGTGTGACGACAGCTGCTTTAACAGAGTGCCTAACATAGGGTAAACAAGTGATATGGTTACATAGTCCCCCTGCAGCAAATTCACAACTTGAGCCACTGGCCACAGCACAGTGCAACAATATGCTTAAAGACAAAGTAACCTTTTATGTGGGAAAGCAAAGAACAGAAAAGCATCACAGAACAGCGATAACATAGTGTCGACAAGCTCAACTGCAACGCTATTAATATGGCTTTGATAGAGCACATAAACAGAGACATAAATGTGCGGGCGGAGGCGGGGAGTGGGCGCCATGCGGCGCTACCGAACCGCGCAGTGCAACAATATGCTCAACGACAAAGTAACCTTTTACGTGGGAAAGCAAAGAACAGAAAAGCATCACAGAACAACGATAACAAAGTGTCGACAAGCTCAACTGCAACGCTATTAATATGGCTTTGATAGAGCACATAAACAGAGACATAAATGTGCGGGCGGAGGCGGGGAGTGGGCGCCATGCGGCGCTACCGAACAGCGCAGTGCAACAATATGCTTAACGACAAAGTAACCTTTTACGTGGGAAAGCAAAGAACAGAAAAGCATCACAGAACAGCGATAACAAAGTGTCGACAAGCTCAACTGCAACGCTATTAATATGGCTTTGATAGAGCAATAAACAGAGACATAAATGTGCGGGCGGAGGCGGGGAGTGGGCGCCATGCGGCGCTACCGAACAGCGCAGTGCAACAATATGCTTACCGACAAAGTAACCTTTTACGTGGGAAAGCAAAGAACAAAAAAGCATCACAAAACAGCGATAACAAAGTGTCGACAAGCTCAACTGCAACGCTATTAATATGGCTTCGATAGAGCATAAACAAACATAAATATGCGGGCGGAGGCGGGGAGGGGGCGCCATGCGGCGCTACCGAACAGTATAGTGCGACAATATACTAAACGACAAAGTAACCTTTTACGTCGGAAAGCAAAGAATAGAAAAGCATCACATAACAGCGATAACAAAGTGTCGACAAGCTCAACTGCAACGCTATTACTATGGCTTCGATAGAGCAAATAAACAGACATAAATGTGCGGGCGGAGGCGGGGAGGGGGCGCCATGCGGCGCTACCGAACATCACAACGCAGCTAACTCGGGGGTGAGGGCAAAGCGGAGGGGGGGGGGGAACTCTTGCTTACCTCTTCAACTTTCTCTTGCTCGTTGTGAAAGTCTTCCAGCAGGGTGGACCAATAGGCTTGACGCCTTACGTTGAGCTCGGTTTTTGAAGTGGCGGCTAATTGTGATAGGACTGGATGTGGACGGGCAGGTTATGGTGGATTTCAAGCGCGTACGCACCGTTTAAATAGCCCTTGGGTGGGCTACAATCGATTCAAGGCTGCGGAATGACAGCAATCAGGGCTATTGAACCAATCCTAGACATACACCTCAGCAGATTTGCATTGCCAAATACCTCCCCAAAAAACAGCGTGTCACTTCGGGCAACCACAGATTCGTGAGATACTCGGAATCGTGAGTACTGATTGGGTATCACGATTCCACATCGTTTTGCGAGGATGAGGTACTCGCGATTACCGCGGATCCATTAAAGTACGATGAATACCGGATCCAACGATTACTTACAATAACTGGTACCGGAACCAACGATTACTTACAATAACTGGTACCGGAGCCAACGATTACTTACAATAACTGGTACCGGAACCAACGATTACCTACTGAACCTAGGGTTCGGACCCCGCGATTACCTGTGATTCTAGGGTTCGGACCCCGCGATTACCTATTGAACCTTGGGTTCGGACCCCGCGATTACCTACTGAACCTAGGGTTCGGACCCCGCGATTACCTGTGATTCTAGGGTCCGGACCCCGCGATTACCTGTGATTCTAGGGTCCGGACCCACGAGACCAAGTCCGAACCCGAGTAGTCTCGTGGATTCGCGGCTCCTTAGGATCCGGATCCAGTCCCTGGTCATCATACTATAAATCCCCTCAAAACATCGCCCACGAAATTTAAACTAGAAGATGATAATTGGCTTATGATGTACTTATTTGTGTTTATCTGGTTTGAGTTTCCTTACCTCATTTGTCCGGGAATACTTCGATACATACTTAGGTCATTACGAATGCAAGATAAGAAGGGATAGCTATGTCTTAGTCCCTAACTCACACACACACACACACACACACACACACACACACACTCTCTCTCTCTCTCTCTCTCTCTCTCTATCTGTCTCTCCCCCCCCCCCCCCCCCCCCCTCTCTCCCTCCGTCCCCTCCATTCTCCCCCTTTCACTCTCTCACTCCCTGCGTTTACGCTCGCGTGTGTGTGATAATGCCTTCCAATTTGCCGATTCTTCCAATTCTCAAGGACAGGCTTCAAGGTTACACAACCAATATTTCACGGCTTCATAGACAGCTAAAGCTTCTAAGTCGCAAGCAGCATAAGAGTTACCACGCACCGCGTTATTAAGCTTACGCGCCCATAAAGAGACTGCTTGAAGACCCTTTCCCTGATCTAGCAATAAGACGGTTGTAATTCCCACTATCGAAGCAAATGTAGCCACGGAAAACGTCGCATAAGAGCTTGCCTCTAGTAGGACTAGACATTCGCGGAAACTTAATCGCAGCTTTAGAGTAGATTGTAATCGAACAAAGGAATTGTTAAATGGTTCTATCACCTCCTTCTATTGCACTAGACTTAAATAGCTTTCCACATAGATAGCTTGCACCTGCTCTAGCTTGGTCCTCATGCCAAGTGCTAGGGCTTTCCAACCGTCATCAACTGACTAGCGACGCGGCTCGTCAAGTCTAGGGAATCTCATTCTGCATTGGAAACCTCGCTTGGCGCGTCATCTGGCTAGTTGGGTTTACTTTGCGTACTTATACGTACCGGGAGGTACTGGTAGTAAAGTACGCATCATATCCCTCGCTGAATTACATTAGCGACGTACTCACGTTGTACATCCTTCCGATGGAAAAGCACGAAACGGAATTTGTAACGAGTACATGTACAATGTCTTGCAATGTACTGTTGCATGACTATACTCGTCACATCCACATGCGCCTGACTTTGAAGGGGGGAACCGATCACAACCTCCAACTCACAAACTTCGCCGACGCCGACTGTGCGAAAGACAACAGCACATGCAAGTCCCGCTCGGGCTACTTGTTTACACTCGGCCGAGGGCCTACTAGTCACAAGTCTAAGAAACAGACATGCGTCGCGCAGTCCACATGCGAGGCTGAGTACTACTTTGCAGCAGACGCCACCAAGGAGGGACTACACCTCCGCTAACTCATGGGGGAGATCTTCGACGCCCCCATCACCGGAACCACCATCATATGGGAGGACAGCCAAAGCGCTATCGCTTACTCCTAGAACGCATTGGTCAGCGAGAAGACCAAACACATCGGCATGAAGTCGCACTTCTTGGAAGACCACGTGGAACGTGGAACAATCAAGCTACGGTATCTACCCATTGTCCATATATTAAGGCTAGGGATCGATGACATTATCCGGACTATATTGACGTATTTCGTGGTGTTTTGGGAGACCTCGAAGGCGAGGTATACCCGAAATCGCAGCGAAATGCGCTTGTAGAATATCAACAGTATCATCGATCCCTAGCCTTATCATATATTGTAAGTATGATATGCACACTAATGGATTTTTGGGTTATGTGCGACGACAATTTCCGTACCGTCTTTTTGCTGCTTTTTATGGTACTTTGGGTTCCCATCTTCGTGATGCTCTGCAAGAGGGCACTGCCTAAGCAGTGGCATGCCTCCTTGTTCCTCGGGCTTTGACATGTGGGGGCGGGGGGGAGGGGGTTCCTCTTTGCTTTTTCCTTCTTCGTGCAAGGAAGTACATTTTCATATATTCACATTACTGGATGTAATCCCCGCCTTCCTAGACTGAAATAGAGATAATGAATTCATTATCCTCGTACGCGCGCTCGCGCAGCCTCCGCGCCGGTTTCGCGCTGGCCCGCGGCCCGCGGGTACCAGCCCGCCTGAATAGCTTGCATAGCGCATGATATTGGAGTATCCCTAGAGTGTAAACCATCCTCGGGCCACGCCAACGTGGCCCCACAATAGAGCTCCAACCTGCGGAAATACTAGCGCGGAGACGCCTTAGGAGGCACCACATCTAGCCACCGCGCCACTTCTTGTCGCCGCAATGCTTCCGAAACGCAGCCTCGTGGCGTTCCTTCTCGTGGCTTGTATCTTGATATTGTGTGAAATCTCGCCGCACGTGCAAGTGCACGACACCGGGCAACACGTCGCGCTTGCTCTCGCCGCTAATGGGGTGGGTTCGATGGAAGGAGAGGCAGCAATCGCGCACCAACTATAGTTAACCTATTCCACCGTGCGGGGAGACGCAATAAGTTTCGTAGGTACACATGCTGCGTTGTCCGCCAACGCCGCTCGACTTCGCGAGCTCCAAGCCTTTCTTAACGGACGTTGTGAATATTACGGGGCAATAGGTGTGGTAGTGGCCGGCGGACTTGCCTGGCGGCTTCGGCGAGGGGGTGCTTGGCGGCTAAGACGTATCGAATGGTGTGCATGGGCGGCTGTGAGTGGGATGGACTACGCAGTTGTGTGACACATACGTTCGGAACTTCCGGGACGAAAGTGGGATAGCGAAAACCACGTAGAAACCCCGTCATAGAGGAAATAACAAAAATGATGCTTTGTGAGGGGGGGTCACCAAACATAATTTCGATATGTTAACGATGCGGTGGCGCTTGCTACCCTATTGACTTGCCTACAACTTCCGACGCCCGACGCTTTCACTCGCTCGGGAGATTCCGGGGGGCACATTCAACGGGGCATTTCGTGGATTCTTCGTCCCCGGGCCTACCTTGACCTATTGGTGTTTTGCAGATCTTCCCCACCGGGCTATATGAGGGTGATCTCGGGTACGGGTCGCGGGGCTTTGCCTCTCTGTTTCGCTTCACATTAATCTAGTTTCAAGGTGCCATGTGATTGTTATACGATGGCAGCGCACTAGGTGCTTGGCCTCACTGCGGAGCGCGCCTCTCATGTTCGGAAGTGCCCTCGGTGCAATGAAGCCCCCTAAGAGTTTCGTGGGTCTGGATCTTCGTCGACGGTATCAGTCACCTCTATAAAGTTGGGTGAGCGCTTCACATATGCTATGCTTATGGACCACAACCCCCGGTATGTCATTTAGCTCCACGATTGGATTGTCAACGTGCTTGAAGAGTTCATGCTTGACACGGGGGCTACTAAGGGGCGGGACTTGCGGTTGGAGGTCCGCCGTATTCGGTCGGAAGCCTCTCGAGATCGTCATGGGGATGTGGTTTGGTTAGACTTCATGGCTCCACACCGTCATCTTGTTGCTGATGTGACGGTTATAAGTGCTCGCACGAACACCAATGCTCCTCGTGGAGGCGCTCGCTTCCCACTCCCGGGGAGTCTTGCATTGGGAGCTCAGCATAGCAACCTCGATGTACAACCAACCACGAAAAAAATAGGTCGGCCAATATAATATAGGTTGACCGCAATATTGCGAGAGTCCCTATATTGAGATCAGAAGTTGGGCGAAAGTGGGAGTAGGTTCACTAGCATTCATAATTTATAGTACGATATTGCACGACTACATGGGAATATGGGATATACAAAAACATATGTCTTCGTGATGTGGAACACTCAGTTATTGGGGCGGCTTCAACTTTAAGGTGGTGACCGACCCACCTTTTTTCGTGGTTGGTTGGTTGGTTGGACCTCCGCGTTGCATTGCATTGCTTGGCACGCCTTCGGTTCAATCGGTCCATGACTAATATCCCTTCGTTTTGGAGGATGGGGGCCGGTTGGCGCCTACGGCAGCTGAGTCGGTTGATCGCATTGCTTTTTTGGTGGCAGTTCGTGGCTTCCATGGCATGGGTGGTGCTGACTTTCGTTCTTTGCGTTCTGGCAGTTATGTCTCCATGCAACATTTCGCTCGTCTCACTACTTGTGTTCCTTTTCGGCGTTTTTTGGCGGATGTGCGGCGAGAATTCATGCAACATCTTTCCGGTGCTCTTCATGGTACTTTGGGTTCCTATTTTCGTGACGCTTTGCAGGAGGGTAGTGCGGATGCTGTGGCGTGCCTTCCTGTTCCCCGGGCTCAGTTTTTTTCCTCATTTCTTCGTTTTGCTTGGTGGCCTCCACTGCTTTTTCTTGTAAAACATTATTATATATATTTGCAATTTCGGTCTAGGTCGATAAAGGAAGGGGGGTTACAGTTGGGGTCTAATTAACGTATGTACAAACTACCCGTATACATACAGGACCCGCCAGTAGTTTAAAGCACAGGTCGGTAGTGATGTAGGTACCGAGACCCGTGCCTACCCCTCTCGTATTGGTGGTACGTTTAGTCTGTGAAGCCGCCTGGCGCCGGTGTCATTAATTAATTAAGGCAGCTTCACAGTCCGGTACAGGTACGGAGTGCAGACCAAAGTCAGGGAGCACGGCGCTGTAAGGATATACAACAACGCGAGCCACGAGGTCCCTCAGGTTCGGCGGAGAAGAGCAGAAGGGACGGACTCCTGACTCTAGAACGTTGCTATAAAACCCCGACGGTCACACGTCACGGCTTGTGGCAGGTTCCTCTCCGACTGCTCAAGGGTCAGCACTACCGACCTGTCCCAGGGCTTGCGTGCGTGCAACCCTGTGCAGGTAGTCGAAATACGTGTTTAAAATCCCGGCATACCTGATACGGGCAGAGCGCCAGAGCGGCGTGCTAGCCGTTCCGAGCCAGGATGTCGCAGCAGCAAGATACAACGAAGCCCGTGGACTTTCGAACCCACCTCAACAGCACGAACGACGCGTTCATGTTGAGCGGATCTGCCCACCTGGGATCGCTCCGGTCGAGCCAGTTGTCTCCGGAGGCTGAGGTCCGAATGTCCAAAGCGGTATGCTCATACACCCTTTGAAAATTGTACTGATGGCCTTGAAATTATCATCCTAGGTTTGTACCACTCCCGAATGTTTTGGGGCTGCACGCGTTACGTGGAGGGGCCGCAGTCGTGAATGGTTGATACGGTAAGTAAAGCTCCCCTTGCCGGAATGTTTGCTGCGATGTCAGGTTCTGGTTGCTGCACAGAAAGTGGCGGATGAGCTACGGACCCTGCAGGACGAGTGCATCCGGGACAGGTACAGAGAAAAGCAGGCGGTGGCGTTTGATTTAATTTATTTTGTTCTATTTTTCGGCGCTTGTGTCGCGTTTGCGTACAATTGGCCTTTTCGGTATCGTACGACATGGGTGAAGGTCGACGGAGACGGTCTACCTGACCGACCAAATGCGCATATGTGTGTCCACTCAGTAAGCTGCCTGATGCAAGCGGGGGGCTGGATAAGAGCTGGGGGCGGATGTTGATGTTCGACACTTTACTTGGGAAGCTTCAGTCGGAAGTGTCGGACGACCTCGAGTCGCAGGAGGGGTCGTCTGGTCGCGGGGGCGATCTGAAGAAGAAACGCGCGGCGATGAACAGAAAGGTGAGTGAGGAGTGGCAGGGGGCGCTCTACGACAACAAGCAGAGTAGATCGGAAGACCTTGCTCGCCGGAACGAAGCGGCAGTGCAGCGCGGTGAGGCGGCGGCGAGGATCCAGGACGTCTGGCGGCAGCACCAAACTCGTATTGCCTTTGGGAAGCGACTGAAGGAACAGCTGCAGGCGTCGAGAAAAGCGGCCAAGATAAAACTGTATAAAGAGGCTGTCGGTGCGTTAAGCTTCCTCCGGCTGGCATTGAAGCTCTGCGCCTGGCAGCCTTTCGTCACTTTTACGGTCGGCAGTACACAGCGTGTGGTGTCTTGTACTGTCTGTACTTTGGACGTCGAGATGTCGAGTTAGTAGAGCGCGGCTGTCGTAACGCGCTCGGCACGGTCGTTGATATGCTTTATGTGCGCCGCTGGTGGGTGCAGAGAGGGTAAGCCAAGCCCGAAAGTTGGCTTTCCGAAGACGAAATCGTCTGCGCAAGAATCTGGACCCGGACGACTATGAGGGTGCCAGCAGCTGGGGTGATGCGGCGGACGGCAGCGTGTCGCTTGATGGGGGCAGCTCGACGAGACAGCCGTTTGATGAAGAAGAATTCTTGGATGATGGCGAGGTCAGTCAGCCCTCCATCGCTAGCTCGATCGACAAGCGCACGTTTGTCCAGTGCCTGCGCTCTGCAGTTGTCGGCGCTCCCGCCGTCGTTGCGTTGCGTTGCGCTGCGTTACTGGAAAAGTGCGGAGCTGTATTATGCGTATGTTCATGTTGTGATGAGGGAATGGGCGGCTGTGCGTGTGTGCGCTCGCTCGTGCAGCAGGGGGAGGGAGGGGGCGATCGTGAGGAGGAAAGTATGGGTGAGAGCGGTCGTAGCGTGGCATCATCAGGAAAGACGAGCCAAAGGTCATCGTCGAATTGGGAGGCGCCTGGCGCACCGCCGTCGCTCAAAAGGTCCAAGACAAAACCAAAGGTGATGCGCAGGGTTCCCTTCCAGGCTAGTGTGAGAGAGAGGGGCTGTGAGGGGGAGATGGTGGTGTGCTGATGCGTGAGGCAATGGGGTGTATTTTCATTCACTGCAGCCTAAGGTGGGCAGACGGCTGGAGGAACTCGCCTATCCGCGGATAGTAGTTGAGAAGAAGACGGCAACAAGCCCGATGGGGCGCGTCAGCGCGAGTGTCCGACGGGTGCGATCGATAAACTGTCTTGCATCAGTGCTTGTGACGTGCTGTGGTCACAGTCATCTCTCTACAATGTGTATTGACTGGGTCAATCCTACTCCTGCTGCTGCGGTGTCGTACCTACTCACTCCTCACCGTCTCTTCCTTCGCTTACCCCCGACGTAGACGATCACGCGTACAGCGAGTCAGATCGCGGGTGCTGTGGGCGGCCGGCTGGGGACTCGAGCGAGGGAGGCGGACGAGATGGCCCCCGAGTACGTCCATTTCACTCCGACTCGTCCTTGTCCTCCCCATCAGCGCTGCCTCCCAAACTGTGCATGTGACATTGCATGTCGGCACGAGTGATAACAGGATATGTCATCCTTTGCCGCCCCACAGTGAGTCACCCACTGACCTCGCACTCGCGGAGGTGGCGAGTAAGACGCAGCGGATGCAGAGCGCCGTCGACAATTTTGAGGCGAGTGGGGCCCATCTTTTCACCAGCTGTTAACAGTGACATTGGCAGCTGTGCTGGATGGATAACTTATTTCTCTTTTATTTTTGTTTGTTTAGTGTTTTACTTTCATTGCAATTGCAATAATATCTGTGCGCTCGGCAGGAGTTGGAGGCGATGTTGCACGAGTGGGTGTCCGCGAATCGGAGCACGTTGGACAGCCTTGCGATGACGGGTGAGATGGAGCAGCTGGACGCGATGGACCCGCAGCTGATGGCTGACATGGAGGCAAAGTACCAAGCAAGTAAGTCCGGCTCGGTGAATCCGTATCTCCTCCTCCAGTTGTAGTTCTGTATGCACTCATAGATAAGCTCACCAACCAATGGATGCATTGGATGTGATTATTGTAGAATCGGTGTGATTATATGGAGAGTGGATTTATGTTCATATTCGGAAACTTGGGAGGCATGTGAATGTGTTCAATGCTGTCAGATGTAGTGTTAGGCGCATGTGACAGCCAATGCGCGTAGTCGAGCATGTTCCTGCCAGTAGATGGACTCCACTCGGTCGCGCATTATGGCGTCGCAGCGGTTGACGCTCCGGCGATGTGCGTCACGTCCGTCCTGTCTCGCAGGCGAGTTTCTCGTCGGTATTGCATCGATGTGGAAGACGTTGAAGGGGAGTCTGCTGAGCGCGCAACGGTTCATAGAAGACAGCATCGCCGCCGCCGGGTTCGACGAGGAGGAGGGCGAGGAAGGAGAGGATACGGTACCAATAGAATACCGCCGCTTGTTTGACGGAGTCTATGGTGGTTTATATAGAGCCAGAATTTGGTGATTAAATTATTGGGACGTACGTCGTGCCCATTCGACCCCCAGGCCTTCGCCTCGTCAAGGTCATTTGTGGCGGAGCAAGCGACGGATCTGGAAGAAAGGATGCAGCGACTGGACGCCGGAAAGGAAAGTAAGTTGTGGCACGTCGTCAGCGAGTGCATTGACTCAGAGGATGAGGAAGAGATGGCTCAGTCGTCATCGCCTGCCGATCATCTGGTGATCCCCTTGATAATGCAGTCTCACTCTCTCATCATCTGCCCCTCTCATTATACTGTGTGCGTGTCTATGTCTGTGTGTCTGTCTGTCTAGCTATGTGTGTGTGTGGGGGGGGGGGGGGAGGGCAAATCAAATCTGCGAATGCGTGTGTGTGTATGTTTTTGTGTCTGTCTGCCTATGTTTGTGTGTCTGCCTATCATATCTGTGACGTGTGTTTGTGTGTGAATGTGTTTATGTGTGTGTATATATGTTTGCGTCTGTCTTCCTTTTTTGTGTTTGTGTGTCAGACAATCCAATCTGTGACATGTGTGTGTGTGTGTGTGTCTGTGTCTGTGTCTGTGTCTGTGTTTGCGTCTGTCTGCCTATTTGTGTGTTTGTGTTTGCCTATATGATCTGTGAATTGTGTGTGTGTGTGTGTGTGTGTGTGTGTGTGTGTGTGTGTGTGTGTGTGTGTGCTGACGCTCGTGTTGTTTAAACTGCAGAGGCGAATGGAGAGCGTGAAACTGGTTAAGCGCAGCATGTCAAAGGTGATGGTCACCTCTCCATCAGACGCCCCCAGATCGCAGGCGGCCTCCCGAAGAGGTTCATGCCTTTGGATCGAGAAAGAGGACGGCCTCACTTCCATCCGTGGAGAATTCGCTGCGCAGTACTTGAAGGACGGCGAGGCCGCCGCTGCCGACAGCAACTCCCCCGGCAACGTCGCCCCCTCTCCCGCTGATGACACCCTCTCCGCTACCCCTCCTGCCAAAGTGAGCAGTCCTGGCAGCACCCGTGGCCGCCCGCCTCGCTCAGTCAACGTCGTGACCGTCCCTAGCGCGAAAGCAGACTACCAGATTCCCTCACCACCACAAATGAACGCCACAGAAGCGGCGTCTCCAACTCTCGATGATGGCGAAGTCGGTAACGATGGAGCACTGGGCCAACAGAGGGCGGGGGGGACTGCGGAAGATAGCTCCGAGGACCATCGCCGAGCTCGTCCGTCGACAAGGCAGCGCTACGAGCCGCGCTCCACCACCGATGCGCGACGAGCTGCGAAGAAGAAGCAGCCTCGTGCTCCGGAGGTGTTCGTTGTTCCAATAGTGTTCGACGACGGTGCCGCGGCCCCGGCCAACATCATTGGAGGCACGCGTTGTCGTGAGGACACCGCCGCTGCAATGATAAATAAGCTTATTGTTGACAGCGGCGCGCAACGCGCTCCCGATGCGGCCGACAAACCCAAGCGCGACGATGCTCCAGTCGACATATCTGCTGCTCGAGGGGGGGAGGCCACAGACGCAGAGGAAGGAGTACTCCAAGTCAGTGGCGTTGCAACGAGTGTGGGCAACGCACGGGGACGCGATGGACCGTCGAACTCGTCACCCGCGCGAATAAGGGGCGCTTCCTCGCAAGGTGAACAAGGTGGACCATCTTTTATGGCCCCCCTTGCAGACAGGAATGTCGACTCTCGCAAAACCCGAAGTATCGTAGGTCAGGAGAGTGGCGACCCACTGCTTTCTGAGAGCCCCTTAAGGCGGCGAGCGGTTTCGTTGGGGATCGACGATGGCGAAGAGGCGGTGTTGGAGCCCCGGGCGCCCTCGCCACGGCTGCGGCCTCTTACGCGAGAGCCAAGCGGCCGTCCCACAGTGTCCTGCCTCAGCTCAACGCCTGCCCATGGTGAAAGGCTTAGCTTGAGTGGGCGGCGGAACTCGAGACAGTTGCAGCTACGCTTTGACCTCCAAGGCACTTCAGGGGAACTCGGCAACGACAATGCGACCGGTGAGTGCTGTCGTCCAGGCCGCCAACGACGTGCCAACCCCATTCCCTGAGAACCACAGCCTGGCTTCCTTACGCATTCCGTTGTAATATATTCCGCTGCTCCGTTTATCCTCTTCGCGCGACTTGTTTGTGTGTTGTTGTGCAGCAGAGACGGCAAACTCCGATGCGCCGGCTACGATGCTGGTGCAGACAGCAGGTCGCCGCCACATCTACCCATCATCGTCAATCGCCCCTGCCACCGACCCTGCCGCCGGTGGACCTGATGGCCTCCCCTCGCCAGCCAGTCCCAACTCACTCAGCTTGAGAGCTCAGAGGATCTCGGAGATGGGCGATGGCGACTCACGACCCCACAGCAGACCGTTGCCGGACATCCCAAATCGCAACATGCCGCCAAATGCAGGTAACTGCTGCGTTGCTGCGGCAGTTTTTCCTGGACGCCTGCGTGTGTGTGTGTGTGTGTGTGTGTGTGTGTGTGTGTGTGTGTGTGTGTGTGTGTGTGTGTGTGTTTGTGTGTGTGTGTGTGTGTGTGTGTTTGTGTGTATGTGTGCTGCTGTCCTCGCGTTAATGCGTAGTCTAAACTTGATTAAAAGCGTACAATCGCTTTTACACCACGTTCTAGTGCAGATTCTTCTCTTCTCCGAACGATTCGCGCTGACAAGTGTGGGGCATAATGTCTTGTTTTAGGCACCCGAGCATGGAGCCCAACCTCGACCGCGGGGGGCACAAATCTCACAAGGCACCTCTCGCGATCCCTCGACCTCCACACATCCCCAGCTGGCGGGCGCGGCTCCGCGCCGCAGTTTCCGCCCAGCCCGTCGTCGTCAGGCCCAGCCTGTGGGGGAATGCGCGGCCGGAAGAGCTCGTCCGGCAATGGAGTTCTCGGGTCTGCACCGGGTGGAGTGTCGCCCACGACGTCAGGATCCGGAATAAACACCCGCCGCTTCAAAACGCTGACCAGTACGGACGACGTCGGAATAATTGCGATGGAAGGTCGCCCGGCCTCGGGTGAGTCGCCCCTAACACCCGCACACTCGACATATTGCACGTATGCTGAAGTCGTTACTGTTCCACGTAATGCTCGTAGCGACTATAATCCCACGCACTGTAAAGATTAAAGAAAAAATGGAAGGTTAATGTATTTAACAATCCAATTATGTCGATTTTGTCGCTCTCGGGTGCCATGCTCGTGACTCGATGCCACACGTTACGTTAGGGGTGTTCTGTGTCTGACTTGTAACGTAATGTTTGTTTTGTTTTCGTTTTGTGTCGTCGTCAGTGGGGATGGGGGGCGGGAAAGATGGGGGCAGCAGCCGTAATAAGGGGTCGATGGCGGTTAAGGATGGCCGTAAACGTCACACCCTGTCGACGTCCCTCCCCGGCTTACCCGCACGTACATCGTCCAAGGTGGCTTCGCAATACTTCGGGGCGGAGAAGCAGTGGTACGATCTTGCCGCCACCCGAGCCTCGACGCCAGGTGAGCCCTGCCCCGCCATCACCTACCGCAGTGTATAGTTTCACACTTCGCTGTCCCTCCCCGCGATTTTAACCCTCTATTGGGCCCCACTCCCTCAACCCTACAAAACCCCAACTTGCGTGAGCTCACGCCCGTCCGTGTTGCGCTTGGCTGTGTGGATCCTGCAGGCGCGCTTGGAGGTGGGGTTGCGGCCGGGAGTGGTGTGGGGACGGTGCCGCTGAGCCGTGGGGGCAGACGGCACACCGTCTCGTCCACCACGCAGCCCGGTAGAGTAGGCCTCCCCATCGGAGACGCGGCCGCCTGCCAACAGCGCCGGCCCTCACTTTCCACTAGCCCCCCGCGCAACAGCGACAGCCCCGGCGCTACTGTGCCCGCCATTGGTCGCCAAATTTGGACGTCTGTTGGCTCTGGTCCGCCGCAAGACCCGCCAGCGGCTCCGATGTTCTCTCCTCGAGGTAAGCCCTCGATTCACCCTTCTTTCTATTTATGATAAATGTGGCTCTATTTCTTTTTTTGTATAAACCCACTCATGTTCTGCATCGAAAAGAGGTGCAGCAGTATCGATTTGAGGAAATACACACACACACACACACACACACACACACACACACACACACACACACACACACACACACACACACACCATTAGATAAGTGATGCATTCTCGTTTCTTTCCTCTGTCTTGATGGTGGTTTCCACTGCTTTCTTTGTAATCAATTAATTAATGAATATGTGCTTCATGCTTAATTTTGGGGGCCATCTTCCGCGGATGCTGGCGAGCTTTGGTTAAGAAACATGCCTTTCACTCTATGTTCCAAAATTGATAGGTTCAAGTTTTGTGATATATGAGTGAGTGAATTTAAATAACTACTATATTTATGATATATATATGCAATAATAGTATTTATATAATTACATTGCTTCACGCCGAAAACATTTTTATTCTGTATTATGGATTTCCGTATTCATACGTATTTACTTCCCCGTCTGCGCGACCGTCAAATTGTGAACTTTACGGCCATGTAGTGCTTCAAGTTAGGGCTGCAGGTAAGTGCCGGGTAGTTAGGGTTTCCCCTCCCTACTTGTCTCTTACCTGTTCACAGCTTAAGGCCGCTTCTTAGGTGAACTTTGCAACCATCCGCGGAAGATGTAGTGCGCCATCCGAGTTTTCTGCGCTGTGGTATGTTTGAGGGTGTTTTAAAGTACACTGATTTATTTGAGTTATTCTGCTCAGATTATTTGTGAATGGGCTTAGGTTTTTTCCTCCTTTTTTTTTTTTTTTTGCTTGGTGGCCTCCACTGCTTTTTCTTGTAAGAATTTTTATTTGTGAATGGCAACCCCAATGAATGGCGACCTGTACATCTACGATTGTACTGCATTACCGCCGTGAATGAATGTCCTCCGAGTAGTTAAGCGCAGAACTCAACAGTTCATACCCATCGGCACCATTATCGGCGCGTATCAACGGGTGATGTCATATTTTATTTCGGATGAAATATTTCGGCATTCCCGTCCACGTCTCTTGATTCGATTACAAGATATACTACAGGAACGTGGATAGGAAAAAAAGGGGTTTCTATATATGGCGTTTCTTGTAACTGTGAAAAAAATTATTAGTGTGATCAGTTGTGTGACACTCGCGGTAGTAGCGACATCGCCTTGGCAATAACCCGGGGCATGTGCAAGCATAGGATGTGACGAGGTTTCGTGAGGGTGCGCGTGTTGTGTGGTTTCAACCATTATTCTTGAAATCCTGTTTTATGTAGCGACATTATATTAATTTTCAATGAAGTAAGAAATAGAAAACCGCTCCCCCTTTTTTGACTCATGAATGAAAGATGTCACTGCTCTTTTGACTCATGAATGAAAGATGCTCCCTTTTTCTTTCTTTTGATCCTCCATTCGTCCCTTTCGGCTTTATTTTGTAATGCCAACGACGAGAAATTCAGAGAGGGCGAGTTGGGTAACGCTTGCATCATCGAATTCCCTGTGTGGTCGTTTTATTTGGTGCCAGCGCATCGTTTCTTTGCTGTTAACGAGTGATTCGTCTTTTCGTTGCGTTTATTTGACTTTATTTTAGGTCAAATACACACACACACACACACACACACACACACACACACACACACACACACACTGTAAACCAATGCGACTTGAAATGTTGTGGGAATCGAATGCTCTATCTGTAGGAATCGGGCTCACCCCCTCCCTCCCTCCCTCCTCACACACACCTTCCACTTTGTGGAGGAACGCAACCTTATACGGTAATTGGAGTATGAATGCTGCATATAATATATTGAGACGCATACATACGTGAAATAACTGAAAAAATTGAATGCCACCGCGGATCAACGGTAGAAACAGAAGCGTTCTTATGCCACCGTCTCAATAGAAAACCACTGCCACCTTCTCGAATACGTTTGGAAGTGTTGTGTTAAGGGCTGATCGATAAAAGTTGTTGATGTTGCTGATACATCAAGTTAACAATACACACGAAATTGCATCCACACACACACACACAATACACACGCATACACACACACACACACACAGAAACACACACATAACATGTAACGCCAGTCCGACGGACACATATCTGCACACAGGGGAGAGAGGAATATGAATTTTCGTCACAAACACGTCCTAACAGAGCCAGAAAATCATGGCGGTTGACACTGAATAACCCCCTTTTCTTATCGTCGCTTCAACAGGAGCTTTCGGCGGCGGCGAGCAACAGCCTGCTACTGCGCCATCGGTGCGCGCGCCCGGTACCCCCATGGCGTCGAGACTGCAGGGCCGACGGCACACTGTCGGCGGCAACGGAGCCCTGACTCCCACGCAACCGACGACGCTTCGAGGGCACACAAGCGGCGGCCGGCCCTCGTTATTGACCGACCCACCGGGTGCGTCGAGCAGCGGCCAACGCAGCGCCGGTGTGATGAAGGGGATGCAACAGCGACGGTCGGCATACGCGGATAACAACGTGCTCTGGGCCAGCCTCCCGCTCGCCGTCACTTCTTCCCAGCAGTCGCCCTCCCCGCCGCAACAGCCCACCCCCAACCTCCTTCAAAGCTAAAACCGACGACGCGACACATCAGTCTCCACCCTCACCCTCGATGTGGTCCAAGCAACGCGACGACTGCACAATACAGCTAGGTGGCTTGCCGTCTCCCCTTTATTTGTGTCCTCGACGAGCGCCTGCGGTCCATTCGCTTGTATCACGACGACGGCGACGGCATCTTGGCCTTCACTGCGCCCTGGTCGTTCATCTTCGTTGGTTCATTTCTTCGCTGTCAGTAGATGGATGCGTTTCGGCCTGGCTTATTAATACTGTTATTATGTCAGGCAGCCGATTGAGTGATTACAATCGCTACGCAGACATAAATTGTATATAATGATAGTATGTAAGAGCACCATATGTAAGGATGCGGACCGAAACTAGCAGCAGCCATGACGACACGATGGGTTGGGAAACACGGAATGTCTCGCCGTCAGCCCGTCACGAGTTGCAAGCCATTGGGACGGGATGGGAGGTACCTGTTTGATTGGTCGGCGCGCTAACCTGGAGTCACTAGTGTCGCGGCGCGAATGCGAGCCAAGTCGGAGTACACGGCACACTCGTGTAGCTAGACCCCAATGAAAGCTTACTGTTTCCTATATGTGCCAAAACGAGAAGGACGGTCCCAGAGAGGACGACGTTTAGTGAAAGACATGAACATGGAAGTAGCTGTGCAGCCGTCTTCCGCTGTGAAGAACAACGACGTTGGGTGATCCGAAGCGGATAATTGATATGATATGCTCCACGTACAAATCGCAAGCAGCCCAACCCCAGTCAGACC
>JAPMLY010000670.1:95000-173936 GCA_026401115.1 Tetraselmis chui
ACCTTGGCCGGGTCTGCAGCCAACAGTAGCCCCACCCCCGTCACACTCATTGCGCTGAACGCGCAGCTCGTGAATGCTCCCCCCCCCCCCCCCTGCCACCTATCCTCTGCATATCACTCGCTGCATGTGGCCAACGGGGTCCAACTCCTCCGAGGTGGCCATATTGGGTGGGACGGTGGGCGCTACACACGCTTACCGTTGGATCGAGTGCGGGCAAGGGGGCGCCGAATATCATCGACACGCAGCTCCAGGACGGGTGCACCCTTCAGATTCGGAGCCTTGGCAGGCAAAGCGGCGGCTGCGGAGCCGTTCCCGTCGCCGTTATTTCTACTGCCTGCGTCGACGCCACTTATCAGAGTCAGAAGCGGCGGGCACTCGGGCAGGGTAATATCGGCGCAGTTCCGGTGTTGCGACGAGAGCTGCGCGAGGAGACGACGGGGCGCCTGCTTGGCACCCGAGGGTAAATACAGCCCTCGACTAGTGCCAGTTGAGTTGGTTCTCCACCTAGGTTGCGGATCGCACTGTGTCGCATCTTCGCAGGCCGCAATTGTAGCAGTTAAGTTCTACGTACCTGGACTTGGGTAGCTGACGGGAGAACGGTAACAGATAAACGAACAGAGCGACGCTGTACGATATCGCAATTACGCAGTTGGGAATCATAGCTACAATGATCAGATAGACGAGGGTAAGACTGATTAAAGTGGACCATGGCGGGTCGGGCAGTTGTCTGCAGGGCTGGATGGAGGGCGCGTGCGATGAAAGAAATCCAGCTATGTATTCGCATGTTAAGGGCGCACCGGAAGAGCAGCGAACACTCCGAACAGCTCGCGACAGACAGCCTCGGGTGGTGCCTCCGAACCGTGGGTTGGCACCATCTGGAAAGCGTGGATACCTCAAAGCGCGAGATGATAGTGTGCGAGACGAGGAATACCGTGCCAGTGGCTGCGGAGGCGCGGTGAGTCGGCACTGGGTGGGAGCGGCTATCATTTCGAAAGTCTTATTATTGCCGGCAGTGAGCCGCGCTGGTGTCGGAAGGCACTACCACTGCCTGCGGAAGAGTGCAACAGCAACGGATAGAAAAAGAAGTCACGAACGAATGCTCTGCTGCGTTGCGCTTCCTTTATTAACATTATTTAAGTCCGCAGGCAGCGAGTTACTCTCGACAGTCCCGGAGATGGAGCAGCGACGTGGAGTGTGTGTGCTCAAGACTGCTTAATCCTTATTTGCGGGCCTTTTTTCTGACCTGCAGGAATAATATGCACTCTTCCCATCATGGAGTACGTTGTGAAATAGTAGGGCTTTCGTGCAGGGCGGGTGTTTATCATGTAGGGTTTCTCGGGTTCAACTGTACTTTAGCTAGTTGAGATGCGCCATTCTAATAAATGACCGAAACTTGTGTTGCTGACGGTGAAGTGAAATATTAGGGGGGAGCGGGGCACAAAGGGGCCCCGTCACGGCTACGATCCGACGTATTAGGGTTTGCGACTCAGCCCCGATTTCGGGGCATACCTTGATTCGGAATTTGGATTTTCCACACTGTGGCTGTCAACGGTACTCCCGAAATCGGCGACACAACATGCGGTTTCATAATCTCAGCACGCATGTTGTCTGCAGACATGGGAGCACGTGGGTGTGATGGCAGGTGCCGTTATGAAGATGATTGACGTGGGTGGGATTGGTGCCGGAATACCACAACTTGGCAAGCATAAAAAGCCCAAATTTTGCCGTACGGTGTCCGATCGGCGAAGCAAATAAAGTTGTAAATGGAAGCCCTTCCCCAAAAGAAATCAAATTCGCCAACATAGGTTACAAATGTCGGCCGGTCTGCGCGTCAAATCCGCCGACCGACATCGTCCATCCTCTCGCACAACTAACTAAAGATTTTAGGGTTTCAAAATATGCCACATTTGCGTGTGGCTAGCAACCCCTCGACAGGTGGTACCCGCACAATCGCTTCGCCAATAGGCTCAAAAATCAGCGCTCTTCTATTCGCGCGTGGCCCATTTCATGCCACATGATGGCATGGTGCCGTGCCATTTGCCGTTTGCCACATAAAAGCTAGTGTTATGGTATTTTGAAAGCACTCCGCCATTTTTCACGCCTCGCGATGCGGAAGCTTCAAAGGCCAACGATCCATGCGCTAGGGTGTCAACACTAGAAGTCAGCCGCCCCTAAAGCCTAGTAGGTCCCTACTTCGTGGTCATTGGTTGTATTTCCGGGCATGTGGCAAGAAAGCCAAATGCACACGCCATGCCATTCTCGGTGTCGCCGCTCCGTTGACGGTCGGGCGCAACACGCTCGGCGGATACTGGTGCAATTGTGCAAACATATTGAGAACTCATTGCCGATTACTCTCCCTGCGTGTCGCGACACTACGGGTGCCGAGTTACGCATAAAGGCGTGCATAACTTGCACATGCACGAATTTTGACCGGCAAAATGTGGGCCGCAAATCCAACGTGTGTGCCCACAATGATTGGGGCGTGACGATAGGGATGTCCATGTTAGTGGACAACGCGCGATGGTGTGTGTTTTCAAACCTCGTAAATCTATCCCCCAATCGAGTTGCATGGCCATCGCGGCAGTGTGTGGCGGGTAATTAAACGCGTGCCGCTAGTAACGGACTTGAAGAGAAAAGCGTATATCGATCATCGTCGTCGCGTAGTTGCTCCCGTATATAAATTATGCTTTCGGGATATAACTTTGTTACAAGAAAAAGCAGTGGAAACCACCAAGCAGATGACAATGAGAATGGAACAACCCCCCACAGGTTGTCCCGGATTTCGGTCGTGTCGGAGCTGGGGAGGAAGGCAGGCGAAAAGCTCCCTCGCATTGGTCGTCGACGGCCCCGTCCCGATCCACGCGCTCCCCCGTCCGAGATAGCGTTGCTCCTTCCGTCGCAGCTCGCCTCCAAGCCTGGACTTCCCCACCCCTCCAGGGGCTGGGGAGAGACGAGGTCCATAACTGCAAACGGTGTATTGCCGGCGCTCCGGCCTCCGCGCCAGATTTTCTCATGTCCCCTATCCGTCTCCGTTTCTTCCCAACACCTATTTAATCGTGCGAAATCCGCCCGTACCCTCCCCCGATGGTTTACGATGTCAAGGGGGCGCCTTTATAAGCATAGCGCCGTTGCGATAACCCTAGGCACCCTGCCTTAGGCAGCATGTCGATAACTAGGTACCGACGGGGGAGATGTTAGTCGAACTCGCTGATCGAGTCGCCACTCCTCAATAGATGTTGGGCAGGTAAATCATGTATCCGAAAACCCTCCGTACCGGGTTTTTCCGGCGGCGGTCAGTGTTGTGGACCTCCGCCGCCAGACCGTGTCGCTCCTCCGGCTGCGACCCTCCTCCCTCTTGCTTAGTTCCTAGCCTCACTTGCAGGGAGACTCGAATCTCACAGGGATGGACGACTACTAGCGAGCGCCTTGCCTTGGCGCTTCGTCCCGGCTGCGCGGCGCTAGCTCCAACACCCGCGTCCCACCGCTATTCCGTCCGTACCCCCTTTCGACCAAAAAATAGTTCGCAGACACCGCCCCCGCCCCCTTGTCGGGAGAGTATTTGTGTGTACTCCGTCGCGAAAAACATATCGGACGGCCCGAGCCGGAGATTTTAGGGTTGGTGTACGGATATTATGTTTTTCCAAAACCCTCCGTACATGGCTTCCCGACAGCTGTTGATCCCGTGGATCGCAGCTGCCGGTACCTCGTTAAGCCCCCTACCGTGCCAAGCTTGGCACGGCTACATGGCTATATGGTTACTAGCGGACGCGGCATGACCTTGGGGCGGGGTTTACGGGATGGAGCGGCGGGATCGACGAGCGACCGCGAGAGGAGGGGTTTTTTGCCAGCCTTTCCCCTCCTACCTTCGGCAAGACCGAAGTCACGCGGGAGCTAGATTAGGCTGGCCCGTCGCCCCTCCCGAACGCCGACCGGCCTAGGCCGGTCGACACCCCGGTTCGGCGGGAGCGGGCCGTGCATCGTGACGGTCGAGCAGCAGTTTACTTTTGCATTTCTCGACAAGTGGATTTATTTTTAGATCTGTTTTTCTTGATTACAAAATTATTACGCTGTTACTGCCATTGGAGAGGTTGGGATTAGTGGTTAACGGTTTACCTCACGCTTCTAAGTCCTGTATGGCATAGCAAAAGGGGGGGCCCAGAGACGACAGCCGGTTCTTACTGGTAATGTTGTAAACAATTTCAATTTCAATTACTAGCGCCAACCACGGGGAGGTAGAGGTAGGTGCCGACGGGCAAGCGAGCGCACCCCCCTCCGGGGCTGCCGCCGGCGGGAGCCGTATCCATGCAGATGTTTCCGATATTTGTTGGGAGAACTAAGGGGGATCCGTGTGGTAGGGCGGGGCCGAAATCTCTACGCCGGGTACGGGCATTATCTAATTTCTAAATATCCCTATGAATAGGACTTCCCATCGTTTGTTGATCCTGAGGATCACCATCGCCAAACCGAGTCGCTTCTTTGGCTGCAAGTGTCCTCTTGCCTGCTCCACGTCGTGCCTCAATCACCCCCCGGGGATGCTCGACAGTCACATGGCTAGTCGACGGCTAGCGAGCGTCCTTCTTTGGCGATGCTTCCCGGTTGTTCGCCGCATGCTCCAATACATGCTTCCCATCGTTGATCCGTCCGTATCATCCTCGCCAAGAAATACATCACAAATACCGCCCCCGCCTCCTTATCGGGAGAATATATGCGAGTATTCATAGCGAAAAAAACATATCAGAGGGGCCGAGCGGGAGATCTTGGCGTTGGTAGTGTACATATATTCTTTTTCAAGGCCCTCCGTACATGGCTTTCCCGACATGTGCTCATCCCGCGGATCGGAGCTGTCGGCTCACCCCGCCCACTCGGCTAGCCTCCTACCGTGCAGACTGCGTATCGATTGAGTACGAGTATTGGAGAAAGATTGCGCGAGAGCGTACCAATTTTGCAAAGTAGCTGATATAGTTTAAGAAATATGGATGTAGAATAGTGATTCGTTTCCTCCCTCCACTAAGTTGGCTTAAGTAGCCAAGCCTAGCTCGTAAATAGCCCAGCCTAGCGTGTGACGACTTTTGTCTTGAAGCGTCGCACGACCCTCGGAAAAGCGTCGCATGAGACGTGCTGATGTCACTTCGGACAAACGTGATCCGGCGCGTCTTGACGCTTAGTTAATCTCACCACTTAGGATGCTATTACTTACATGGTGACCTGAGCTAATTACAATGGCCGTATTTCGTCCAACTGCGGGTGCACACTTCCTCGGAAAGTACGGAATGCAATTGGTAGCGGTAACGTACGAGTCCCACATACCAACTTCACTGCAATAGTTACTATGTACTCGCCCCACTAGGTATGTACAGCAGTGGTAAAGCGCACCAGTGAAACCCTTCCATGACTTTTTTCTTCGAGTCTACTATTGATATATGTTAGCGATCGACTTTCTTTGAATTGCTACTGTGGCATTCATTGAAGATGCGGTAGTTGATGTGCCTGATTTTCGTTTGCTCTGTCAACCATATGACATCGTGTGAGGATACAATGGCGTGCTATTAGATATAGTTTCGATGGAGCTGCACAAGTTTCTGGTCACTCGTTTCATCATTCCATTCAATGTTGAGCAGTTTCCGTTCGGCGGACGCACTGCGGCATTTTTTGCGCTCCCGGCCACGTAGACTCATTGTCATAAGACTCCCGCCTGCAGAGGGATACGCGCGAGCAAGCTGTAAGCCTCGTGGAGCAACAAAGTTGTTTCCCTGGCTGTATATTTGCACACCTCGAAGTCATGAAGTGTCAGGTGGGCTTTGTTCAGCCGTTGAGCGTGCTTTACGCGGTCCCTCCTATAAAGACTTGCGCATGCTACAGTCAACTTCAACCGAGTTTCTTCGCCCAGCCCCCATTGGCCGTCGCAAGCCGCGTTCCCTGTCCATGTCCCTTCAGCATCATGGCGACGAGAGTCGCATGCTGGTTATTGACGTTGTGCAAGGACTCTTTCTGGCCGCTGCTACATCTTGTGCCGTCTTTGAACTTAGTTGTCATACGCTCTGGACCACGTCCCTCCATGCTTTCAATATTACCCATACTAGCATGTTAAGAGCTATCAACCTCGCGAAAGCATGACTACTCGACGTATGTCTGTACGGTGTATGCATTACTGTCGTGGAATGTGAGCGGGTGAAGCGTATTGCGGTGACTGAGCGCTGTGCTTTGGAGTCTTTCCGTGAAGGCTGACCAACCATGGAAGTTCAATGGCAGTGCTTCCAGTGCATTCGGACTCTGAGAGGGACTTCCCAGGTTCATTCTTTAAATGAATTAAGGGTACCAATGGTTTCTGGCGTGCACATAGACAAGCCCGACTGAAATCGAAGGACGTCGTTGCTGGTAAGAAAGAATGTACGTAAAGTGATTAAAAAAATCGTATAATATGTGGCCTTTTTCGTTCCTAGTATTACAAGTCGCACTCACATTGAATGGCGGAGCGGGGCCGTCCCCTCCTGAGCTGCATTCTCTGACAATCAATGGGACTCCGAATCCCATTGTCGACGCAAAGGACCTCAGACAGCGGTCCGCTGTCTGACGTTCGTTGGCTGTTGGTTCGCCGCACATGTGGCTCAGAGACCAGGCGCCTCATAGAGAGAGAGGGAGGAAGAGAGCAATGGACTGACCGCTACGGCAGCTCGTCACTTCCACCTCCCAGCGCCCGCCTTGGCTTTCTCCACACGACGCCCCGCCTTGTTGTCCACCCTCGACTTGTTGGCCGGCTCGCCAGATATTTTACCGCCTAGTCGACTGCCAGCGGGCGGCGCCTGCATCCACACAGCAACATCACATCACAACTCAGCTTCCTCAGCCCGCCCCCATAGGTGTTTTAGGCTGCAACGTAAACTAAGTGTGCGAACGCCGTGTATCGTAAAAGTTTGCGCGCACATGTCTGTGTGTCTGTGTGTGTGTGTGTGTGTGTGTGTGTGTGTGTGTGTGTGTGTGTGTGTGTGTGTGTGTGCGTGCGCGCGCGCGCGCGCGTGTGTGTGTGTGTGTGTGTGTGTGTGTGTGCGTGAGTGAGTGTTTGCGTCTGGATGACAGATAGACAGATAGAAAAAGAGAGCGAGAAAGGGAGATAGAGGATGTGGGATGATAGAGGACGTTTCAGATGTACATATATCCGCAGCTCAAAACGAAAGCGCTCAGCTCTAACAGAAGAGGGGCAGGTATCAACAGCAAATGCAGGGAGAGATGAAAGGGGTGGGTTGGCAGTCAAGTGGACAGTGGAAGAAGGGACAGACGCATAAATGAATGGGTAAGAGTGATTCATCAGCTATAATGTATTTTTCTCCCCATGAGAAAAGCATCAACGAGCTCTTGAACACAGAACAATGGACGCCGGTGAATTATAGCAATAAGGGGAAAACGTGGATGGACGAGGAAATATGGACGGTGCATGCGAGGATGGGGGCAAGAGTTGTGACATGAGGAGCGTGAGGGGACGCACTCGGGAGGGGAGGTCGCCGCGGATGATGGCGGGGGAGCCGATGGCCATTGCGCGGTTCCGGTTGGCCTCTTTGTGACGCGCGGCAGTGGCAGCAACAGCGGCGGTTTGGTCGGGCGTGTGTGGGCGGGCGGCGCGAGGATGGTGGTGATGTTGGTGTTGGCGGTGGTGGCCGGGCGCTGGCATCTCCACCCCCGGCATGTTCTCTAGGTCCTCCGGGATGGAGTTGACGTGCTTGGGCAGGATGTGCGTCTCCACAATGAAATGGTCCAACGCGTCGCTCCCTCCCCCTCCTCCACCGCTCCGCATCCTCCCCCGCACTGCCTCCAGCTCCGCCCGCGCGCGCTGCCTCTCCACCTGCGCCGCCCTCGCCTGCTCCTTCAGCGCCTCCACCGTCTCCACCTGACTCGCCACCTGCTCCCGCAGCAGCAGCTGCTCCTCCCGCAGCTCCCGCAGGATGGAGCTCACCTGCTCAGAGTCCTGAGGCACCGCGGCCCCCTCCGCCCACCTCCCCGACGGAGGCACCCCCGCCCGACGTGACGGCTGCCACCCTACCTCACCCGCACCCTCCTCCACCCCACCAACCCCGCCCACTCTCTCCCCCCAAGCATGATGCGGCGGCGCATTGCCCCCGCTCAGCCCCGGAATGTCCGCGTCGTTATACACCACCACCGTCGGCGGGTGCGCCCCCCTCCCGCCCGCCCGCCCGTGCTGCTCCGCACCCAGCGCCTCCACCATCGCCTCGGGTGACGGGCTCGCGCGGCGGCCGTGTCGGGGCAGCGTGCGGGCCGCTGTGTGTATGCATTCACGGCGTCAGTCCGTCACTTTTGGTTATTGTGTCTTATGAATGAATAAAATCCCGCACTGACACGCAATACAATCGACAAATGATCAATTTTATTGAAAAGAGAATACTTGTAACCCTGTCAGGAAAAACGAGCTCTCGGTGAATCAAAACCAGAGACGACAATTCATGAATATTCTGGAGCATATTATTTGAGCAAACTGTCACATGTACAAACCAAATATAATTTCAACTCTAAACTCGAAAAAATACTTGCAATAACAATTACTTTGATACTTGACTCCATTGAATTGCAAAATAAACTTATTTTCACAAACAATACACTCCTTAACATTCGAGCAGGCGGAAGACCAAATATACGGCAGCCTGCACATGCCTCAAACGCGATTCGAGAGACTGGCGACACAAAGGAAAACCGACACATAATTTACGCACACTTTTGAGTGCATTCATCGCCGGAAAAAGGAGCATCAATGCGCGCCTCATTACTGACTTTAAAAAAACAACTGCGAAAATCGTTCGCTGATGCGCACATCAAATTCACAACGTTTATCACTACTTGTAAATGAACGCAGAAAGGCGTAGCAGGACACAGGAGACACACGTTGAAAGAACGGGAGACTAATTGTGGACTGATGTAAAAAACGAGGCGAGTGCGGTCTGCGGCGAGTGTCCACATGTGACCGAACAGGATTGAAAGCAGCCGGGCGTGTCAGAACAGCTGTGTCAGAGGCAAGGAGGAGAGTCAGACCATGCACGCATCTACCCACCGTGCGCCGCCTCCTCCTCCTCCGCTACCTTCTCCCGCCGCTGCCGCTCTTCCGCCTCCCGCTCCCTCTCCAACCGCGCATGGTACGCCTGAATCTCCGCCTCCTCCCGCTCCTCCTCCGCGCGCCGCGCCGCCTTCTCACGCTCCTTCGCCGCCGCCTTCTCTTCCCTCTGCAGTTCGACGACCCCAACAGCCAACCCCCTCAATTTCCCCCCCTCCAACTCCCCACGTACACCTACAAACAGCGCTTCCAACCCTAAACATCATTAAAACCCCCCTCACCTGCTTCTCCCACTCCCGCTTAAGCTCGTCATTCTGCGCCGCCGCCCGATTCTGCTGCTCTTCAGACAGCCCCGCCCTCAACTCGTTCACCACCCGCCTCCCACGTGCCCTGCCCTCGCCCTGCTGTCCCGGTGGGCTGTGCTGACCTTGGTGCCCTCTCCCCCCCGCCGCCTCCGCCTCCCACGGCGCCCGCTGCCCCCCAATCTGTCCCGCCATGTGACCGTCCACAAAACCGTGCGGCACCCCTCCTCGTCCTCCTCGTCCATTCGAGGGGCTCACGTGGGGAGGTGGTTGAAACTGCTCCGGTGGGTGTTGGGGATGGTGCTGAGGGTGCTGGGGGTGATGGGCGCCTGGCGCCGCCTCCCCTGCCACATATCTCGCAATCTCCGCCTCCTTTCGCGCCTCTTCCTCTCTCACCTGTCGCTTCTCCCGTTCTGCGGCCTCCTTCTTCTGCCGAACCTGCCAACAAGCGCAGTAAGGCGTCCGTCAACCCCAGGACGCAATACTTCATTGACACGTAAACTATTGCTACAAAAGATATGTGTTTTGCAATAAAGAGGTTCGAATAATTGTTCACCAAAGTTTCACAAACAAAGTTTCTGCTGCTGCTCCACCCACCTGCTCGTTCAGCTCCTGGACGTAGGCACTCCGCGCGTCATCCTTCCGCCGCCGCTCACTCTCGTCCATACCGCCGTACAGGTTGGCCACCCCCGACATAAAGTGCCGCGCGCGCCCCTCCTCCTGCTCCCTCGCGTGCTTCCCCATGTTGGCCCACGGGCTACTCGTCCCCTCCGGCGGATGATGAGGGTGCGGGTGGTGATGATGGCCCTGCTCCTCCGGGTGCCCCCCGCCTGGCGAGTACTGCCCCTCCATTGGGTAGAAGCTGTGGTTTGAAGGTCCGTCCGGGGCGGTTGGGCTTCCCATGTAGCCCGGTGGCATTGGGTAAGGTGGCATGTCGGGGTAGGGGGCGTACATGTGCGCCCCATACGCCCCCTATCCATCCCAACATACAGCACACCTCAGCACCGATGCAACAACAGCCGTGCCGAGAAGTAAGGGAGCCTGTTTGTCAACTGCCATTGTTCTCAAGGAGGCAATATGGGGGAGAGGGTAGGTGGTTGTATGGCCACGTACCGGAGGTGGCATCCCTGGTGGACCCATACGGTTGGGGGACGGTGGGCCGGCGTAGTACGGTGGAGGTGGTGGCATCATGGCCATCATGTGGGGCGGAGGGGGACCGGGCTGGCCGTAGGGAGGCACGGCGTATGGGGGCAGGTAGGCGTCGGGTGGGCCGTACCCTGGCGGTGGAGAGCCTGCTTGATGGCCTGACGCGCGAAAGACGACCACGCAAAAAAGTCAAAAGAGTGAAGAGAGAGATATACAGTGCTAAAGCGAGATGAAGAAGGGACAGTGGGGTATTACCATAGGGTGGAGGTGGAGGCATCTGATGGTAGGGGTCAGGAGGAGGTGAGGGATCCAGAGGTGGCTGCGGTCGCTGCCTCTCCCGCGCCTCATTGTCACCACTTCGCCCCTTGTTACCACGACGGCCAGGCTCCTCCTGCTCCCGCACCCGGTTGTGCTTTGAAGGCGCGCCAGCCGGCTTGGGCAGCGGGCGTTGCTGGCGGCCACGGTCGGGCTGCTTATGGCCATGCGCATGAGCGGGACGGGCGGAGGGACCCCCTCCCCCTCCGAGGCCAGGAATCTGCGGTGCGGTGTGCGAGTGCATGCTGTCAATTGAATGGTGTGAGAGCGGGTAGTGCGCAAGTAGACAGGCTCTTCATTAACCAAACGTGGGTGAGTGACAGCGCGCACCTCCGCCTCGTTGTAGACGTTCTCAGCTGAAGGACCTGCGCGCTGATGTCGCCCACGCGGGTCGGCGCCGTTTGGGTCGGGCACGTGCAGTTGCGGCGGTTTAGGGCTGCGAGTGTCTTGCCCGTCCGAGGTGTGCAGCCCTGACAACTCCGCGTTGGCACTCCCCCTGGGTCCCACAACAGACCCAACCGCTCAACTCCCTCCAACAACGTCAATATTACCGATTAGATACAAACCTTTGACGTACGGCGATGCAGAGAACTGAAGGAAACGGGCCGCACAGGGCCTTAAAATAGCATGGATGCCTAAGGAAGGATCCTCATTCAGAGCCTTCCATGCATGCAGGGAGAGTTCTGACCGGAGATAGGAGGGCAATTGAACGCACTTGTTGAGGGCAGTGATGCGTGCAAGCTCCGCCCTCTCGCGTTCCAAAATGCGGCTGCTCTCCTCAGCTTGTCGCTCTGCATTGTCAGACGGGGGTTAGATCCCAGGGAGGCATGAGTAACCTCACACTTGCGTGTTGAACATAGGTGGTGCAAAATAGAAATGGCGTAAATTGTCTGGGCTCACTGAGGTCGTCTAGGTATTCCTTTTTAAAGTCTAGCGTCCATCGATCATCCGCGGGGACCACCTCCTGTCATTGCAGCCATGCACAACCCCGCGCTTATTAGTAGCCCCTCCCCCCCCCCCCCCCCCCTCCCCCCCCCCCCGAAGCGCAGGCACCGAAGTTTCACCCCTGCCCGTTCCACATACGCTCCACCTATCGCTGACTCACCCCTTTCCCCTTCTTGCCCGCGAAAATGCCTGAACACCAAAAAACACCACCACACAACATAAATCAACAAATACAACACCCCTCACGAACATGCGCCGCTGCAGACGTGTTTCGACATGGATGGTGACTGACAGTGAGAAGCTTCTGGGCACGCACCTTTCTTGATGTTTTTGTTCGGCTGCTGCTGTTGGTGCTGTTGGTGGTGCTGCTGCTGCCCCTGTTTCTTCTTTAGCGCGTCCTCTCGCCTCCCGAAGAACACCATTCCGTCACGCTTGCGCGAAAAACTAGCGACACTGAGTACCGAGCGGGGTTGAAGTTATGTGGTTGGGCCCGTAGGCCCAACCTTAGTCAGCGCGTATGCCTCGAGAGGCGAGCGTTGAAGTGGTCGCGGAGTGTCGGCGTCGGTTGACGACCGTCGCGATGTCCTTCGCTCTTCGCCGCCCGCGGCCCCCGTCGCTCGCTATCTTACCCGCCCCCACAGACCCATTAAGCACCTCTCGAGATGATGCGACCACGCAAAGCAATGTAGGCGACTTTCTCTCAAAGCAGCTGGCGGGGGTAGAGGGTAGGGGAAGGCAGCTAAAGGGTGGAGACCGCGGAGCAGTAGGTCGCGAGCTAATGAGTGACATCCGGAAATGTTGCTGCTGCTGCGGCCCTCTGTGGTACGGGTACGTCTCCTTCTTATATGTACATCAGGGCTTCCATATATTAAGCCCGTGGTGATACCCGTAATATTTCCACGGATACGGATATATACGTGTGATATGCTGCTTCCTTACTGTTGCGATTCTTGATAAAGATGACGCCTTTCAATACCTAAAGGTACAGGTACCCTAAACATAAGCCCTACCTGTACTGGTATAGGTACCCGTGTTTGTACAGGAAATTCGGCAGCAACCCCATTGAACGCCGGATGACGGGTATCTTGAGGCCGTCTCCGTTGACCCGGTGCAAATCACAGCTCGCTCGTTTCAGGCGCGACCGTAGAAAATATATTCAGAAGGGAGCGAGGGGCGAGACTGTTTCAGTGATCACAGCAGGCAAGTGGCACTTGCAGGTGACAGGAAGAACGGGTAACTGCTTGAAGCCTTTGAAGATAAGGTGGGTCAGGTGCGGGGGCGACACCTTTCCTTTGCGGCAATTGACCGACCGACATTCGGACGCGGCGGTGAAACTCCGCGCCACGGTCAAGTCGGGTCGAAACTCGAAACGGTATACATACACACTACCTGTCTTATCTCGTCTAAACGAATAGGCTATGGGATGCACGCACGAAATCGCGTGAAGGAGCAAAGCGTCGTATGCGATGCGCTGAGAAGCGGTCGACGTGAACTGCTACTGTCCACTGTTGCGCCGCCCACCTACCATACCTTGAAAGCCCTTAAAAATTGGCAGCCCTCCCTCCGTTCGGCAGGCAGTCCACCCGTCCTCCGGCCCCTTTCGATGTACCAAAGTCATAACAGCGTGACGTGTTTCTCATTCATCTCATTGGCTGAGGGGCTGGCACGAAGGGGTGGGGTGGCACAGGGAGGAGATGTGCGTAGCGAGGGAACCCAAAACTGACTTGGCAGGAAAGTGTTGCTGCCCTTTTGGGATTCAATAGTTATAATGAAAGATATTGAGAGGGCATCAGATGGGCTGTATGCCAGTATAGTCATCGAGGACGGGCTTTGCTAAAGAGACACGGTGGCTTCTCCCACGACTTGGACCCTCCGCTGCTGCCCGCAGGTCGCACGACACTGGCGTTTTCCAAATGGGCTTAGCAGTGGTGGGGCGGCAGTTGGCGGGGCTGGTACTACTGGCGGTGGCGGTGGCTGCCTCGCATGCGTATAGCACCAAAAACTGCGCGTATGGAGCTGAGCCTGGGGTTTGGGAGGGTGACAAGTTTCAATCTCTCAACAGCAAGTGTCCGTTGGTGCGCTACGTGGACCACATCAAAGGAAAGAAGGCGCAGAGGGACATCCGAGGGGAGATCCTCTTCGTGGGTGACTCCCTGAATCGAAACCTTGTGATGGACGCCGCGCAGCAGCTGGACACCGAGGCGGATGACTACACCCCTTATGCCTTCGATGACCGCGGCCGCCCCGAGAAGATTGGCCGCAACGCCGTCTTCAACCTGGGCTCATTCACCGCCGCCAACCTTTTTCACTTTGGCGCCAACGAACGTGAAAACCACTGGCTGGGCGTTGCGCGCGCGGGCAATCCGGGCATGCACAACAGCACCTACGGTCGGGTGTGCCTTGACGCGCCTAAATACCTCCACCGGACGGGACTGCTGGCGGAAGGGAAGGACCCCTACATGGTCGTCATCAACAGCAACTACTGGGACGCCATGCACTGGTCCTTCAAAACCGTGGGACCACCCCCCAAGAACAAGCCCTCCAGGTGCCTCACACTTTTCTCTCCTCGCTTTAGCGTATTCTGTGAAATATTATCCCAATACACGAGCTCCATTTCTGTCTTTTATATCTCTGGCGCAGAGGATGCGAATTAAAGCATTTGTTGCGAGTAGGTCAAAGACTGGTGAGGCTTCCACGACGGCCACGTCCACCACACGCAGCCGGAGGGGGCGAGTGACTGCTTCACTAGGGCTACGGAGCTCTCAGCTTTCGCGACGGGGGCTGAGCGCAGTGGCGCCGGGGCAGGCAGCTTGGGTTGGGCAAGTAGTGGAGGACAGGTGAGCTACCGCAGATTGCTGAGGGCGTACATTTTGTCTGGACGTCACCATGCGTAGGCGAGGACAGTGTTGCCTGACAGAACTGGTTGTTTTGTGGGTTATTGTGTGAAGCCTCGACGGCTCCCTTCCCGAGCTGATGACACAGTTTGTGAACGACATCCGTGACCTGGTGGACATCGTGAGGCGCTGCTACCCCACGACAGAGCTGTTCTGCTGGCACACAGCGCCGCTTGTGAGTACCGACAACCGCAACCCCCACTGGTATGACAAGCGCCCCAATGTGGTGGCGGCGTTGAACGCTGCCGGGCGCTTTGTGGCCAAAGAGAAGGGGCTGTGCCTGCTGGACTGGGACCTCATGTTTCAGGTGAGTACTCCCTTCACAGACCAATTCTCATTTCCACTTTTGACCCCCACTATCCTTGTATGACCCGTTTGTTTGGCTTAACACGTTGCCTTGTTGCTGTCCTGCAGGGGCGCAATAACGACCCGGCATGGGTTCCGGATGGACTGCACCCCTCCCCTAAAGTCAGCCGTGAGTTTCTCAACCTGGCCATCAACGCGATGATGCACCACCAGGGGCTGCACCACGGGTTGCTGGGCACGGAGCGGGAGCTAGTGATGGAGGAGATGATGATGCCCTAGAGAAAGAACCCCCCCACCCCACCCCTGCAGGACCTAATTACCCTCTGACGCCACAGCATACATTACCTTTTGTGTGACATCATAGGGTGCATCCACTCACGTTACGCTCGCGATTGCGGACGCGCGACAAGGGTGATACCAATATGGATGGGCTTATGATTGCGCGTAATAAATTATCATTCGTTGTGTCGGTTGCATATAAGGCGGCTCTTACATGTGGAGAGCGTGAATGAGTTGCACAGCAGTTGAGGTGCACAGCTATGTCACCGTAACGCACCCTAGGTTGCGTAGTATTGGGTGTGTAACAAAAAATGTTTATACGGATGTTGTTTTCACGGTTGCCTCTGCTCCCCGCGGGTAGCTCCAGCCGGTGCGGTCTGTGACCGAGGGCTGTTGACACCGATAGGACAGCTACTGAGGCGGTTGGTAAACCGTTTGGAGGTGCTCTGATGCCTCTCTGACAGTTTGAAAGGCGACACTGTCTTCTGTTTCTCGTGCGACACGACGCCGTGGCTGCGCAGTTCGGTACGGCTGTCAGCCCGGGAGACGAGCTCCTTGCGCGGCGGGTAGACGAAGGCGTGGTAGCCGCCCGGGAGGATGCGGAACTCGCGAGGTGACTCGGACTGCCCCTGTCGACTGGATTGCGCGTGCAACTGCCAAGTAGGCACGGGGCGGCCGCGGGAATTTAGGAACTCGGATGTGCGTGGCTCGCCGGGCAGGACGGGAGGGTTACCGGAGCAAGGGGGGCTGCCCGTCTTAATGACGCCTTTGTCTGCCACACAGAGCTGATGGGTGACCGATGCTCCGGCAGCCTTTGCCCTGGAGGCGATCTGAGCGGGGGTGGGCGGGGGTCTGAGTCCGGGGGGAGGTGGGTCGATGCCCACCCCGATGTCGCACACCTTTCGGTCCAACATGTCCACGCCTTTCTGTTGCCAGAACTTGGTCAGGATTTGGAGGCGCTCCTCGAACGCGCGCTGCACCGTGCGGAGCTGGAGGGAGTGGCGCAGCTTGAGCTCCATCACCTCACTCCGCGGCACGCTCTCCTCGTCGAAGCGCGCGACGAACGAACTTCCCTCTGGGGCTGCCGGAGCAGTGCCTGGCCGGATTCCGGCTGTGCCACTGAGCCCAGCTGCGGTACCCAGACCCGTCTCTTCGCCGCCACGAGTGCCCTCGAGCGGGGAAAATAAGGGTGGCCAGTCGGCTCCCTCGCCATCCGCGCTCATCCCCGTGCCCTCTAAACTGCCGCCTTCGTATGCAGTACTCGGCCGGTGGTCGTCACGGTAGGGCTGCTCCCCATCCTTGCGCTGCTCGGGCGACGCATTTTCAGCTAAGTTCGAACCTGTTAGTCGGGGGGGTGCTCCACTAACCGTCGGCGTCGAGACAACAGAGGAGCTATCGCCATCAGTAGACTGTCGTTGCCTCTTGCCATCTGTGGTCGAAGAAAAGCCCAGCGTGTCGTCGGCAGTCGGTGTATACACTGCCTGGAGGTTCAAGGTTGGAACCAAGGGCGCCGACGGTGGACCAGTACCCGTCTTGTTGCCACTGTCACATTTTGTAGGCAGCACCGGCGGCGCCATTTCACGAGCGGAGTCCAGCACATACGAGTCCTCATATGGCAGAGGTTGTTCAGGCGTGGATCCGGTACCCTCCTCGCGCCTCTCGTCGGTGACAAACCGCACTGGCTGTTCTTGCCCGTGGGTCTCCGCCAGCTGACTGGATGTTTTGGAAGATATCTTGTAGCGTGCCCCGCGAGACCGCCGTGGGCCGCCCCGACTGGCGACCGGTCGCGTATTTACAAACAGCATGTTCTCAGGCGACGGGCCCAGGTACTCGGCGGCGGGACCAGGGTCAGGTGGGACGTGGTGGGCGACTGCTTCTTCGGGCACCGTGGATTCTGCAGTCCCGACGGATGGTCGCTGCGAGCGAGACGCAGACTGTATATTCTCGACTGGTCTCTGGGAAAACACAAAGCTTAAATCTGCGCCCACAGTGGGAGGGAATTCCGAGTCGTCTTCCAGCGGTGAAAACGGACTCGACGCAATAGCAGCTGCACGGCCAGTAACGGCCGAGGCTGTTGCCGGGCTAGTACCGGGACGTCTCTGCAATTGTTGGAACGACACACCTGCCATCACCGTGCGGTCCACCTCCGTTATCAGCGCCGTGGACGCCTGCCTGGGGGTGTTTGCCCGGTGAACCTCGACGCTCTCCTGGATGCTTCTACTGTCTCCAGTATTTCGCTGCAATGACGACATCACTGGCGACGTCGACGGCCGCTCCGCCGTAGTACCGTGAGAAGCACGGCGGTGGCTGTGGTCTACCTCATCGTCACTTACACCGGGAGAAGGACTTCGTGGCTGGACGAGTATGCCTACGTTCTCGCGTATGAGTTTCTGTGCGCCGCCGGCCTTCGTCCGCAGCCGATTACCCTCCACCAAGTTATCCAGACGGCGATTCAGCTGGCTGTTGCGTGCCTTCAGGCGAGTGGTGACTATTCGATGGTCCATTCGCTGTTTGGCCGCCTTCAGCTTCACAGACAACTGAACCCATTTCTGCGACACCATCTCCCGTTTGTGAATCTTGGCTGCAAGCAGACGGCTCTCCTCCTGATACTTCAGAGATTCAATCTCCTCCTCTGCCTTGTCGAGCTTCTGCAGCAGAGCGTCACGTTCCTCCAGCAGCGATGGTGGCGACATGTGCTTCACCTGAGGCCATACCGACATGAGTTTCATGGACATACCTTTGAAAACACATCAGCTCGCATCAACCTCATGCACCACCCCATATGCCCCAGATCACAGGCAAATGAGGCCATGATAGGCTTGCATCAACCATCAATACAGAGGCATTGATGACTGGACAGCTGCAGTGCAGAGTAGCGTGCCTGGGTGAGAAGGCCCTCAATCGCCAGCTTGTGTGATTCCTGAGTCCTCAGCAACTTGGAGCATGCGAGTGTCAAGGGAAGAAGCACAGTGACGGGGAGGGCTTTGGAGGCCATGAGTGCGTCCTTCAGCGCCATCAAGTCTGCGATGCCAGCCGCCATCCTGTCCAGTGTGTCACTCGTGGCAGTCGCCCCCGCTTTCACATAATCCAGTGGGTCTTGCGACCGCAGGCTTCGTTCCAGCTTCAGCGCATCTTCCTCCCTCTCGGCTTCAGCCCGCCTCTCATTCTCCAGCGCCTCCTCTGGCGTGGGGTCCGTGCCCCTCTCCAATCTATGCCGGTAGGCAGCAGCTTGTGGAAACACCGCAAACGACCCACCCGCAGACAACGACACCGTGTCATGGCAAAGCTGCAGGAGAGCCGGAAATGCCTCATCGTCCTCACCCCCGCCATCCGAGCCACCGGAATTTGCGCTGTCCGTATGCATGGCCGCCAACAAAGCCACACCCACTACTCCCCAATTCTCACTCAAAAGCTGTCACCGCTCCACAAAGTGCTGTTGATAGCCATTTTACGCTCACCACCTGCGAGCTTGCAGATGGCATTACAGCAAGCATCCATCACTTATACAGAGAAATTGTTCTCAAGAGGGATGGCTAAGCATGGATTATCCCCAAGACAGTGTAAGATTGAAAGAGAAACGCAGAAAAGCTGCTTCGACAGCTCAATAATACAGATACGACGCAGAGTGCGTGCAAAAGAGCATCGTGTATACAATATGTTCCTGTGCGTGTTCCTGTAACCACTGCCCAATAATAGTGGTCAGTAGCACGACATGTAAGTAGTTACGACAGAAAACACGTATTTCAGTTCATTACTTATGTTTGCCGCATTCTCCAGCGCCCAATATGCCTTGGCTCTTGGAGAGTGACGGCGAGGGGCATGTCTGAACAACACACACGTTCCAGTTCGCCATATACCAACGCTAACGGAGATATCGCTGGTAATTCGATTCCGTCGTGGTAGCGTTACAGCCAAAATCATCAGCAAGACCGCAAGAGGGGAACAGGAGGTAGCTTTGCACGGTGGTGTTGGAAACGATAGACGGCCGGAGTACCGCGCGCACCTCAGCGCGCCCCATGGTTCTCAAGGTAGGAGCTCCGAGCCTGTACCTGGGGACCTCGGCCTTTGGGTGTCGGAACTAGAGAACGCCTACGCTGTTCATAAGGAAAAAATGCCCAGTCGCGGCATCTTCATGGGGAATCGGGGCGGGTGGGTTCCAGGGCAGCGCGGGCTCACATGTACTAATACGGGTACCACTATTATGTACATACGTGAAGTATCATGCTTCCATGCGGTGGTCTGTGTTATTTATGGTCAGATTGATTTGAATCTAGAGGTTTGCATATCCAATATCATGTGTACGGGACAGTAACTCTAGCGGTTACTGTTACCGTTAATATCGGCGCGGCTCACCTGCAGGGCAACCACCTTGCCCAAACAGTTAGACGCAGCCAACGACCAACGACTTCCCCAACGGTCAGCTCTAGCTAGCCCGTGCCTTATAAGCCGTAGCTAGCCACGAGCCTAGGCACTCTCTGCTTTCGCGCTCAGCCAATCTAGGCTTCGCGCGAATGCAGTCTCGACTCTCGTAGTCGAGTAGGGTGTCAATCTTACTTTTCGTCCCATGCGCACTCGAGCGTCACGCGACACTTCCCCTCGTTCAGCTACGCCGTTCCCCAATATGCAGCCTGAGCAGTCTACATCCGCCGCAGCGGCCGACCCTCACGCTACCTCACTCGAACAACGCACAGCCGAACAGATTCGTACGGCGGTTTTGGAATCGGAACAACGCATTACTGAGCAGTTTTTGGCGGCTAACGCTGCCTTACTCGCTCAGCTTCGACAGCCGACAGCCACACCCGCTACTACTTATCAACAGCAGTCCATTCCCACCGACGCGACCACAGCGACGGAGGGTGGTAAGGAGGCCCCCGAGCCACCTATCGACCTGCTCGACGACGAACCCGACCCCTCCGCGGCCGAGTTTGTCGACTTCACCTACTACGGCGAAGTCATCCCGGCCGGCCTCGAACGTCCCCCCCGCGACGTCGAGGAGCCACGTCTGTGGACTCTCACGGACGACACCGCCCGTGCCCTAAGCGACAAACGCACCCAAGCCGCATACGACGAGTACCTACACATCGGGTGCTATGCCTTCTTCGACAGTTGCGCCAACGCGGCAATTGGCGAGGCTTTGGACACGTTGTCGCACGGCCCACCTCTACCTACGGAGCAGGCGGCAGCGATTGCCCTCATCCGAGCGGGCCATCGCACCCACACAGCGACGGAGGAGGCCGCCCGTACTCGATTGGGCTTCCTCCGCCTCACCAAGGGCGGACAAACGAGCACGGATGCGGACCGCGTGTTCGCCGAATTGGCACACGAACGCTTCTGCCGACCGCGTCCTACCGCGGTCTCCGGCACATTGGACGCGCTACGCCAAGCTTTCGTCGACCGCACGCTTGAAGTCAGCCTACACGCTGCCAGCAAGGCCGCCGCCGGCGCCGCTTTCGCGAAGGTCACACCGGACAAGCCCAACGGCCCCGACGCTCGGAGCCGCAAAGCCGCCGCCGACAAACGCAAGGCCGCCGCAGCAGCAGCAGCCGCGGCACGAGCAACCCTCCCACCCAAGCCGACCGATTCGGCTAAAACCCCAAGCAAGAAATGATGGTGTGGCCCGCCGCGCCGATTCCTGCTCCCCGACATCTTCCTTCATGCGCCACCGCGTACGTCGAAAATGGCGGGAGTGGGAGCGCATCGGCGCGAGCGGCCAAGTCCTAAGTTGGATCCGCCACGGCGTACGTGTGAAGTTCAAGCACGGCCTACGTCCCAAGCCGTTCAACCATGGCATCTCCATGCTAGACGCCACACCCGACCAACTCGAGTTTCTCAACTCGGAACTACCACGCTTCGAGGCTTGCGGCGCGTGGGAGCGCTCTACGAACCCACGCTACGTCTCCCGGATGTTCTTAGTTCCAAAACCCGGATGCAATCAATGGCGCTTGATTATCGACCTTCGCGAACTCAACCGCTACTGCTCGACGTTCAACATGACTTGCGAGACCCTCAAGCACCTCCGCCATCTATCTCGACCGGGGGACTACTTCGTCTCACTCGACCTCGCCGATGGGTACTACACCCTTGGCATCCGGGAGGAAGACCGGGATTACTTCACGGTCAACTACCGCGGCACCTTATGGCGCCTCGCGTGCCTCCCCATGGGGTGGTCGGGCTCCGCCTACTACTTTTGCAAACTCACGCAAGTGTTTACGAACCACCTACGCCGCCCACCACCTCCCACGCCCGCAGCTACACCGGCCGGCCCACGCCGCCCGTCCAAGCGCTTCCTCCGAAACGCGCGATGGCGAGGAACTCGACTACTACCCTACATGGACGACTTCCTCTTCTTGGCGGACACTTACGACGAGGCACTCTTACTTCGGCAGCGCGTCCAAGCCCTGCTCGACAGCCTCGGCCTACAGCGCAACCCCAAGAAAGGTATATGGACGCCAACGCAAGTCGGCGACCACTTGGGCCTCACGGTGGATTTACACCGCGGCGAGTTTCGCGCCCCACTCGCAAAACTGCACCACCTCGCACAACACGCTTCGTCCTTGCTCGGACGGGCAGCGTCCAACGCACGATGGCTACCCACACGCCAACTCGCAGCCTTCGCGGGAAAAGCGCAATTTCTCTACCTCGCCATCGCGCCCGCCCGATTCTTTTTGCGCGAGCTCCACAACGTTTTGGCTACCCGTACCGGTTGGGGGGGACGCGTGCGCCTCACCCATCAACTCCGGCGCGACCTCGAGTGGTGGCGCACGGTACCCTCCCAACACAACGGCCGGTCGATCTACAAGCCCATCGAGACCGCCTATTTGCACGCGGACTCGAGCGACTACGGATGGGGTGCCGTCCTCAACGAGGACGCCAATTACCAAGCCCGCGGGTTTTGGAGCGCCACCGACCGCCTCCAACACATTACGTGGAAGGAGCTTCGGGCCGTCCGGCACGCGGTCGAAACCTTTCTCCCGCAACTCCGAGGACGACAAGTCCTCCTCCACGAGGACAACACTGCCGTGGTCGCCGTCCTAACCAAGCTAACTTCCCGGTCTCCCGTCATGATGACCGAGCTACGGCGTTTGTGGTTCCTACTCGACACCAACGACATCCACATCCGCCCCCGCTACATCCGGTCGGCCGCCAACGTCTGGGCCGACACGCTCAGCCGCGAACTGGACTCCGAAGACTGGCAGCTAAACCCTCAACTCTTCAAACACCTCCAGCGTCGGTGGGGCCCGCATACAATCGACCGGTTCGCGTCTATGCTCAACACGCAGCTACCACGCTTCAACGCCCGCTGGCGCGACCCCTTGTGCGAGGACATCGACTGCCTACACCTCCCCGACTCGGCGTGGAGACGCGAGAACAACTACTGCAACCCCCCTTGGTCGGCCCTACCCGCACTCGCCGCGAAACTCGAACAAGCTCAAGCCGAGGCAACAGTCATCGCCCCCTACTGGCGAAACAAAACATGGTACCACGCGTTCGCCCGCCTGGCCACCGAGACCGTGCACTTCCCAGCGTCCCGCGACCTGTTCTTCCCCGGCAGGCTAGGCAGGCAAGAAGGGGTCGGACCTCCCGCTTGGAGCATCGTGGCCTTTCGGCTAGCACCCCCGCTTGGCTCTACACCCGACGCGGTGCGATTGGCCGAGCGATACGCCCGGACCGATTAAATGCGCCTGTACAGGACGTCCGCCCTCTGCGTACAGGACCCCCGCGCTACGAATTACGCCTCGAAGCAGCACAGTCGCCATGGTCCTCCGAATTGTCTGAAACTTTTCAAGACCTCCTAAGATCAGATAAGCTCGGGGTTACAGCGGTTGCCCTACTCAGCAACTCGCTAGCGCCCTCGACGTACCTGAGCTACCATAGCGCAATTCGACAGTTTTTTATTTTTTGTGCAGAGGAAAATATCGCCCCGCTACAGGCCACGCCGGCCACAATGGTCCGCTACACGGCCTGGCTAGCCCGCTTGGGAACGGTCGCTGCCAGCTCGCTGCAGCCTTACTTCAGCGCAATTAACAAGTACTTCCGCGACCACCGGCGCCAACCTATCGCCGTGGGCGAACTCCTAGCGGACGCCCGCCGTGGACTCGCCATGCTACAGCGCCGCCTGGTACCTACCACCGCTCGCCTCCCGCTACCCGCACAAGTCGCCCTGGATATCCTGCACTACGCCCACACCCTCCACGACACTTTCGCGTGGACCCCTGCTGCCTTCCCCCAGATGCAACGCTTCAGGGCCTGTTTAGCGGTGGGTGTCAATTACACGTTTTTCTGCCGCGCCGAGACCGGCGCCCGCTGCCAGACCGGCGACCTCGTGGTCGACAAGCCTTCGCAGCAAATCTGCCTCTACGTGCGGAAGTCTAAGGGAGACCAACGCCGCGACGCCAGCGATAAACTGGTCATCGCTATCCCTGTAGCCGCTAACCCCGTCTTACAAGAAAAAGCAGTGGAGGCCACCAAGCAAAAATAAGAAAAAGAGAAAAAACCCTAAGCCCGAGGAACAGGAAGGCATGCCGCAGCGTCACCACTGCCCTCCTGCAAAGCGTCGCGTAGATAGGAGCCCAGAGTACCATGAAGAGCAGCAGAAAAACGCCGAAAAGGAACGGAAGTAGTTCGACGAAATAAATGTTGCATACGGACATAACTGTCGAAGCGCAAGGAGCGAGAGTCAGCAACACACATGCGAGGGAAGCGACGCACAACCACCAAAATAGCCAGGCGATCAACCAACTTAGCCGCCGTCGGCGCCAACCCGGCCCCATCCTCCATGGCGAAGGGATAGTAGTCATGGATCGACCGAACCGAAGGCGTGCCAAGCAACGCATAAGTGCGGAGGTCCGCATCAAGTTTGTAGTGTTTAGCTCCCAATGCAAGGCTGCCATGGAGTGGGAGACGAGCACCTATACGGAGAACACTGGTGTTCGTGCGAGCACTTGTAACCGTCACATCAACAACAAGATGACGGTGTGGAGCCATGAAGTCTAACCAAACCACACCCCCATGACGATCACGAGAAGCTCCCGACCAAATACGGCGGACCTCCATCCGCAAATACCGCCCCTTAGTAGCCCCCGCTTCAAGCATGAACTCTTCAAGCACGTGGACAATCCGGTCATGGAGTTGAATGACATGCCAAGAGAACGGGCACCGGGGGATGTGGTCCATAAGCATGGCAACTGTGGAGCGCTCACCCTCTGTGTTATTCGTCTCTTAATCTAATGCTTGACTTATTAAAAATAATCTTACTATAAAAACCAGCGGAGACCACCAAGTAAAAAGAAGAAACGAGAAAAAAACAACCTAAGCCCGAGGAACAAGAAGGCATGCCACAGCATTAGCACTGCCCTCTTGCAAAGCATCGCGGAGATAGGAAACCAAAGTACCATAAAGACGGTGCATGAATTCCCCGCCGCCAAACCCTAAAGCCCCCCCAAAACGCCGAAAAGGAACACAAGTAGTTCGACAAACGAAATGTTGCGTACGGACATAAATGTTATAGCGCAAAGAACGAGAGTCAACAACACCCATGCAAGGGAAGCGACGAATTCCCACCGAAATAGCAAGGCGATCAACCAACTCAGCCGCCACATGCGCCAATCCGATATCTATATCTATATCCCCATCCTCTAGAGCGAAGGGATAGTAGTCATGGATAGACCGAACCGAAGGCGTGCCAAGCAAATCGGAAGTACGGAGGTCCGCCTCGAGTTTGCCATGCTGAGCTCCCAATGCAAAACTGCAAGGAGTGGCAGACGAGCACCTATACGAGGGACACTTGTGTCCATGCGAGCACTTGTAACCGTCACATCAACAACAAGATGACTGTGTGGAGCCATGAAGTCTAACAAAGCCACACCCCCATGACGATCTCGAGAAGCTCCCGACCAAATACAACGGACCTCCAACCGCAAGTCCCGCCCCTTAGTAGCCCTCGCCTTGATTTATTACGTTCAGGCCCCATAGGCTCATGTGCCTCTTTTGTTGTCTTTTCACTTCTTGACAGGTGGATTCTACCAAAAAAAAAATTCTTACAAGAAAAAGCAGTGGAGGCCACCAAGCAAGAAAAAGAAAGAAAGGAAGAAAAAACCTAAGCCCGAGGAACAGGAAGGCATGCCACAGCACCAACACTGCCCTCCTGAAAAGCGTCGCGGAGATAAGAACCCGGAGTGCCATGAAGAGCAGCAGAAAGACGTTGCATGAATTCTCGTCGCACATCCCCCAAAAAACGCCGAAACGGAAGAGAAGTAGATCGACGAACAAAATGCTGCATACATACATAACTGTCAGAGCGCAAGGAACGAGAGTCAGCGGCCCCCATGCCAGGGAAGCGACGAACAGCCACCAAAATAGCCAAGCGATCGACCAACTCAGCCGCCATCGGCGCCAACCGGCCCCCATCCTCCACGGCGAAGGGGTAGTAGTCATGGACCGACTGAACCGAAGGCGTGCCAAGCAAAGCGGAAGTGCGGAGGTCCGCATCAAGTTTGCCTTGCTGAGCTCCCAATGCAAGGCTGCCAGGGAGTGGAAGGCGAGCACCTATACGAGGAACGTTGGTTTAGGGTTTACAGGTGGATTCTACTGTTTTCTTTGTAATACATTTCTATTTTTTGGCCGCCAGTCGTCTACCCTACGGGTACCGTACCTTTTATCGTAGTCGTCATTATTTGTCGGCTTGCAGCTCGGCCGGTCGGGTACCCGTACATGAGTAGACGTCTCATTTGCAAATATACGCCGTGCTAGCTCGTCCTTTCTCCGCAGCAAGACAAGCGGAACCACAAGATAGACCCTGACAGTTGCAGAGACTGGCTAAGCCAAGCCTGAACGCCGGTGAAAACGGACCAGCGCGAGGTTGGAACTATCTGCATCGCCGGTGCGACAAGTTTTTGTTTGCGTATGTGGCTCATCCCGCGATATGCAGCACACTGGTTTTGTTGACCTGGATTACCGTCACCAATAGGAATTTTCCGAGGCACCGAAAGTTGGTGTAGTCGAAACGACGGCGGCCATCAACTTCAGGTCCATATTGTACGGCCACTGCCGAACCACTCAGCCGGTATGGCTTCTTCTGTTTCAGCGAAATGGGTTTGTGAGAACTGGTTGAATGCTTGTGCTGGCGTGTTCAATCGGTGTATTGCAGCTGTTGCACTGGACGACTGAAGTTGTTTACACAACTACGCGGTGTTATGTAGAGACTGTCTCTCTTGCCATTCCAACCGGTATGTCGGGAGCACTCGCGCTCCCCTGTTGACCTCACTGCCTTGGAACTGCAGGAGGTGTGCTCTTTCCGACGTTATCACTCGCCACGGAGGCACAGCGTCGAGCCGCTGGTCCGTTGCTGGCTATGGAGGGAAAGGGCGATGGCAGCAGCGAGCAGGAAGAATACACGAACTCGTCCTCACCATTCCGCCCGTCGGAGGGCACTTTCTCTCAGTTGGACGAGAGTGTTTCTGGCCTGGCAAGCTCGTGCACGAACAGCGCATCAAATACAGCGATCGGTGGGTAAACCGCTGCTTATGCCTCTCTCTGCCCTCGCTCTGCTTGCTCGTGCTATTCAGTTGGTGGCCTGCTCAAGCACGGCAGCTCGAGTTTCACTGCCTGGCGCTTGTTTCCGTAAATATAGGTACGTGTTTCTGTAAGTAAGCACATGCTTGATGCCTTATCAGCCAGCTTATGCTTTGTGGTGACTCTAGGTCTGCGTGCGCGCTTGTGGCGCGTGGATCATAGCATGTGGAAGAAGTTCACCGGGCAGGCACGGGACGATGAGGAAAACGAACTCAACCTGCTGAGAAATGTATCCAGTGCATACAATTCCAACGTCCATATCCCTCACAAAAGGTGCGCCCCCTTGACATGACCTTGATTCGCCATGCCATGCTGTGGGCGTAAACCCTCAAAGCGAGCTAGGGGGCGAGCTGCTGTGAGTTGCCTCGCTGTATCTTTCTAAATGTCTCATGTTTCGAACTGGTCTTCGGCATTTGCAGTGGTTGAGTTCTTCCTGCGTATCCTTGTGCACCCGTAATTGCAGCCGGAGGGACTCATCCGTGTGTGGCCTTCCTGTGATTGACCCCTACAGCTGGGTGGTCTCAGTCTGGTGAGTGCCTGCGGGGACTGAGTGTGTGTTGTAGCACCCTCATCCGCAAATGGTGTTATACCCTGATTGGCATTGTTGACAGTGGCTGAATGATCTGCCCGCACAGGACTCGTTTCATCATTCTTTTTGACATGTCTTACACCGCCTTTCTGGTCCCCATCTCTGTGGGCTTTCAGACGAATGAGGTTCATAAATGGAATGGGATTATTGATATCGTTGCAGGTCTGGCACTGCCCCTCATCCAATTATGAGCTTTAGAATACCCGTTTCTTCTGTTTCGGATATATGTTGTATTTCAGACGGTCATATGAGCAGTCACTGACCGTGCCAGAAAGTACACATCCCAGCAGCCTCACACATCTCAGTGGAGCAGTCACACGCGATGGTGCGCAGGTGTTATTTTTGTGCTGGCGCTATTCATGGGGTTCCACATTGGGTTCATAGCGCAGTACAATCTGAGGCGCGTCGTTGTCAAGGATGGAACGCACGTGGCGAGCTATTACATGCAGCGTGGGACATTTTCAATTGACCTGATATCTGTCGCTGCGTATATGATTCAGGTGAGGGCAGGCTCTTCTTCCTTGCTTCTCCTCCCCCCCAGCGCCTCACACAACGCGCGGCTCGACTCCCAATATTCGATGACAGCCGTGCTGCGCGGCTGCCTTACACTGCGATCCCCCCCCCTCCCCGTGTCGCAGATCGTCACGTTTGCCGTCACAGAGACTGTTGGAATCGACCAATCGAACATTGTCATCTTTTGGGTTATGAACGCCATCCAAGTTTTGCGGATGGTTCGCCTCTGCTCTGTCTTTGGTGTGGTCAAGGTAAGCACGCCCGTAGCTCACTGCACGTGGCTTCCACAAGCACACCGTTCTCAAGGCACGTAGCATCTTGTGTCATGGGTCCCCTGAGGCACAGCTGCCCTGTCCTGTGATGCTCACCAGTACCTCCTCATCAGCGCTTCGACGGGCGGCTCCAGGATGGTCCGCAATTGGCTGAAGCCCGCGTTCCTTTACACAGCTGTCATCGCCTACATGCTGGCCTTCGTTGTCAATGCCACGGCGTCCCTCTGGTTCTACGTGGGCTCCTCCTACTCTTGGTACAATCATGACAACTGGATCGCCAAGTTTCTGGGCTTGGACGAGCCCTGTGTCAACGTCCACTTTGCCTGGCAATTCCCCAACCCCGCCATCGAACAATGCCCAGACACCCCGGTGGTGATATTTTACGAGGCCTTCTTCATGAGCATCTACTGGAGCGTCACCACGGTACGGCACTACGCCCCTGCTAATGTTGTGCCAGACAGTACTCTCTGCTTAGCGTTTTTTACGAAATGTCTTATCAGTCCGCTGTGTGTTGAGAGAATTTGCTTTCTGTGCGCAGCTGACGACGGTGGGCTACGGTGACGTCACGCCGTCCAACATTGGTGAGGTCATAGTTGCCATCATCGTGATGCTGATTGGCATTATGTCCTTTGCGGTGCTGATTGGCTCCATGCAAGAGGTGTTCAAGGTGCGCTGGGGACATGCCACTCGTCCTTCGCCTCTAAGTCAGTCTCTGTGCTGCGTCGGAGGTCTTCGCACCCCGCGCCGCCCTCCCAGTGCTGTCTCGCTCATCAGTCCACCGACTGTCCCTTGTTGTTGCGTCCACCTGTCCCAGAATGCAAGCGACACCGCCAGAAACGTATCTGTGCTGCGCGAGAAGCTGGAAGCGGTTGACACGTGGCTTCAGAAACGCAGTATCCCAAAGAGCATCCAATCCCAAGTCAGGAGGTGGGAGCCTGGCTATGCCCTTCGACACTTTGTGATGCCGCTCATCAAGCCTTCACCCACATGCCCTTTCACTCGAGCATACCTGGGGCTGCAATTGTGGCTGTTGTTACTGAAGTATTTTTGGGGAATGCAGGTTTTATCACGAGGCTTGGCTGCAGCGTGAGCAGGATTACATGGAGTCTGAGATATTCGAGGAGCTCCCCCACCAGCTGCGTGCCGTTGTTGCTCAGCATCAGACTTGCGAAATGCTGGGAAATATCCGCGTTTTCAAGTCGCTCTCGGCGGAGGAGCGCAGGATCGTCGCGAGCAAGCTCGTCCCCGTCACGCTGGGTGTTGGCCAGGACATCTGCAGCCAGGGTGACTTCGCTGACAGGATGTGGATCATGCAGGAAGGTCGGTGCCCTCTGCCTTTGCTCCCCCACATCACATCCTTCACTCATACGCGTGCAATTCCATTAATCCGCCCGGCTCAAGGCTGACTGAAGCCCAAGGCTGTTAGGCGCTTCGCATTCAGCTGAGAGCAGCGGACGGTGTGATGCTGTAGGTACCATGGTAGCTATGTATGGCGACAAGATGGCCGAGGTGGAGAAAGGGCCCACTCTGATCTGTGAGACGGCAATTCTGGCTGACGTTGACCCACAGTTCGAGATCCGTCCTTGCGGATACCGCTCAGCTACCACCTGTCTCCTGTGCGCCCCCATTTCCAGAACAGCCGGTGGCCTGCTGTGCTGTGCTGATGCAAGTGTGTTGATGTGAGGTTGTAAGTGTGTAAGGACATCGGATCGTTGATGGTTGGCTGCGGCGGCCCTTGGCTCTGTAGGTGGCAGCTGAAAATGCGGGATCTGCGGGCGTTGATTGGTCAGTTCCCTTACCTGAAGCACAACCTGGACAGAGAAGTCAGCCAGCATGTTCTGGAAAGGGCCGGGCTTCACCCTGACGGCGTGTACGCTACCCGACGTTACGTAACGTCTTGCCTGCTTTCGCGACTTGTCGACGCTTTGGCTGTGGGTTGACAGCGTAATACGTGCGCTAACGTTGTTTGGTTGGGTTGTGTTCTGGTTAGAGGGGGATACAACATGGACATCGTCCGCGATACCGCGAAGCATCTGCAGATGGATGCGACCAAAGGGGTGTCAACCAACAGTGTGGAGGGATTAGCTCCGGTTTCGGATGCGCCCGGGCCATACGCGCGGCAGGAGAGCATCTCGCTGTCCGGCGTGGGCGAAGTGCCTGTGCAATGCCTGGAGAACCTGGCGACCCAAGTGAACCACGCCGTGCAAGGCTCCGCGTACGGGTCGCCTGCCAAACGGGGCGATTCGGTGGCCGAGGTTCAGGTGGATGCCAAAATGATGGACGGGGGCGCGGAGGGGGAGGCCGGCCCCCGCTTGTCGCCACTTATTGTCAACACTTCTCCGGAGAAAAGAGCCCACGGGGAAGGCAGTCCCTCCGCGTCAGCCCTCGGAGCAGATTCTTCGAACGTCTCTGCCGGTGAGTCGTGGATAGCCTGTATATCTTTCCGGTGCCTCTATGGCAATGTTTGCTTTGACTGTACAACGTTTGTTAAGCTGCGGACCAACTTGGCTGGCGTGAAATGGCAAGTGAAATGAGTTGTGTGGTTGTGGCAGCGCTGCGGGAAATATTGCGCTACATCAAAGGAATGGAGGCTCGGCTCTCGGAAATGGAGGCGGCCACCCCGGCGTCTGCCAGCGGCTCGGGACGCCCTCGGTTTGGGTCTCCACTGAAGCGCCTCGGCTCCAGCAGCGCCTCCACACGCCACCCCCCTCCTCTCTGATTCCCTCCGCATACACTTTTATTTGTGGTTTCCCTCTGAAACATGCCGTACCCGTTTGATGATTAGATTAAAAGTCACCCCATTAAGGCGGCCTCCCCATGGAAGTTGTGTGCTTGGTGCTACTGGGCGCGCAGCTGCAGTTGGAAGCTGAAGCCCTTGACGCTTTTTAGTCTGAATGCCCATCCAAACAGCAAGTGCCCTTCCAACTCGAGGCAACTCATGGCACGGATTTGCGTTGTACATAATGATCGTTGTGCCGTCACGTGTAAGTTTATACTGAGCGAAATTGCATCGCAGTGATGCGGTTCCGAATAACGACGCCTTTTGGTTTGCAAATGTGTTATGTGAAAGAAGTTATTGGCGTGTGTGGCAACTAAAAATAGGAATTGATTGACGGAAAAGGGTAATGTCCTGAGCTGTATCAGAAATGGATTGTTGTCGCCGCTGTCCTCCCATTTCGGCAATATTTAGGATTTTGAAGCTGCGGTCTGAACCGGGGCGATTGCGAAGAGGTGTACCTATTAGGCAGCGCTTGGTTTGGGAATCCATGGAGATTGTGACAGTAAGAGTTGGCCATAAACCCAACTCACGAGACTCGCATGCCCAATAGGTTTGCAAACGCCGATGAAAAGCGTCGGCACCATTCCCTTAACCCGCTGCCTAGCCATCATCTTGCACGATACCCTCTCCGCACAGCCCCTTCCATAGCCTCACAAGCTGGACTTCATTCCTCTCCTCGACCACGCTTCTTTGGACATTCAACACGCTGTAGCTATTCCTCCATCCGCAAAATCTGAGAATGGAAATATAGCACAAACACCAACCATACATGAGAGACACGCAAACTCATTCTACATAAGATACGCCCCTCTTGCAAATGTACTTCGTAGACATTGGCTTGACGTTCATGTTGAAATCATCCAATTGTCACACCGGCGTCCCACACACACATACACTCTCTGGCATCAACGCCCCAAACCCTATGTTAGCAGCATGATCCTTTAAGGTTAAATGATAATTGTCATACATTCGGCCACATCATAGTAGAATCAATAATTAGGTATGTACAAGCACGCCATGTATTCGCATCACGTGATAACAGTCATCGCTCAAACATTATTGTATCAAATTATATGAAATTGTTTACAACATGTACCGGGTGAAACCGGATGTTGTCTCTGGGCCCCGCCTCTGTATGTGCCATTAGTGGTCTTATATTAACATGAGCTAGACCGTGAACCACTTATCTCGATTACTAACAAGAAAAAGCGGTGGAGGCCACCAAGCAAAAAGAAGAAAAGAGGAAAAAACCTAAGCCCGAGAAACATGAAAGCATGCCACCGCGTCATCACAGCCCTCCTAAAAAGCGTCGCGGAGATAGGAACCCATAGTGCCATGAAGAGCAGCAGAAAGACGTTGCATGAATTCGCGTCGCACATCCCCCAAAAAACGCCGAAACGGAACATAAGTAGATCGACGAACAAAATGTTGCATACGGACATACCTGTCAGAGCGCAAGGAGCGAGAATTAGCGGCACCCATGCCAGGGAAGCGACGAACAACCACCAAAATAGCCAAGCGATCAACCAACTCCGCTGCCATCGGCGCCAACCGGCCCCCATCCTCCATGGCGAAGGGATAGTAGTCATGGATCGACTGAACCGCAGGCGTGCCAAGTAAAGAAGAAGTGCGGAGGTCCGCATCAAGTTTGCCATCATGACCTCCCAATGCAAGGCTGCCAGAGAGTGGGAGACGAGCACCTATAGAGTTGTTCCATAATAAGCTAAAGTACTGCGAATTTCGGGCCGCGGGCGGCGAGTACTAGATTATTGGGCTACAGAAATCCGTACCTGTCGCAGCGCTGATAATACAGTGGCACGCCCGCACTCTCATCAGCACATCACTGGACCACTCCCACTCGCCAAGGTAGCCCCCGTCCACATATTTCCCCCTTTCTTGCTTTGTATTTAGCACACGGGACATACCCTAACTAGAAAGTATCGTTAGGCGGGGTGTTGAGCGGCCTTGTGCGTGTGATCTAGGCCGCTCCATGGGCGTCCCCAAGTTGCTACAATATCTCGGACCACTCTTAAGAACCACCAACTTGTATGGCGTTGCGGAGGGCAAACGCATTGGTGTAGACGGCCATGTTTGGCTACACCAGTTCGCGTACCATTGGGCTGAGGACATTGTATACCACAAAAATTATGAGCCGCTCGCACGGGAGTTCCTTCAACAAGCGCAGTATGTGTTGGGACAAGGAGTGGAGGTATTTTTCGTTTTCGACGGGGCGCCCACACCTGCGAAACGGTGCACTGACCAAGAGCGGCAGCGGCGGCGCGCTGTAGCCTTGGCAAATATTATGCATGGAAGTAACACTGACCCGTCAGCAGCAGCGTTGCGTGCAGCTGTGTCCTTGGGTTGGCCGGCTGTGCAGGCGACAATCTCCGTGTTACGCAAGCATGGGATACCCTACTTGGTCGCGCCTTATGAGGCCGACTCGCAGCTTGCCCTACTAGCTAAGGCTGGTCACGTGTGGGCCGTCGCGACTGTTGACTCAGACTTTATCATCCATGGGATTCAACGTATATTTTTTCGTGTTTCTTGGGGAAGTGGGCGGGCCGCGTTTTGGGACAGGTCGTTGGCGGAGAACTGGCAAGGGTGGCCAAACGAGGATGCTTGGAAGACGGACTTCTTGACGATACTGGCAAGTTGTGGGTGTGGATTTTTGACCGCCTACACACTCGCAGCTGGCTGTGACTACAACACCAAAATCACCAACGTTGGACCCGCTGGAGCCATGCGCGCATGCAAGGCGGTCATGGTTGTGCAAGGCGAAAGTGTTATTGCAGATCTCAACGTAGTTGTGCCCTTTCTCGCTGATGAACTAAAGCTCTTGTCTCCAAGTAAGTGATTCCCTCCAAATTTGTTCTCACTAAATCGTTCTTCTTGTTGATTAGTTTGGTTGCTTGAGTAATTTGTTTTCCCTTTTGCATGATGCGGAATCAATAGGTCTAGATGTTTTGCAATGGATTGGCAAAGCCAAGAATGCACTTGTGGTGTTTGCTAATGCGTTGGCATACAATCCTCAAAACGAGAAGGTGGAGTCGATGACAGGGGAGGATTGCCAAGTGGCGGTTGCCAGGTGGCCTTTCTTGGGAGAGCCCATTTTGCCATATGAGGCTGAGCAAAGGGCGCTTGGATTGATTTCGCCTTTTGGCGAGCCATGTGATTTGCCTCATGTGACTTTGGTTGAACCGATGGCAATGGATGCATGGCTTACAGAGGACATGATAGAAGGGGCCAGGCTCCCGAATCTACCATGGCCTACTGACTTTCACCCTACAATTCAGGTGAGTCATTGTTATTTAGTTTTATGAAGGCGAAATAACTTGTATTGATTGTTTGTTGGCTCATTGTTTGATACTTAGGTACTAAAAACATGGTTGTCCACAAGAGCGGGCATGAGCTTGCAGAGTGGTAGCACCCGGTCGGAAATCATTGAGGTGGTGAAGGGACGTCTAACGCTAGAAGCGGAGATGAAAGGGCGCGGGGAACGTATTTTGCTACGGGACCCAACAGGTCGTAGTCTACACCAACATCTATTGCATAGCAACCCGGGTAGCTGCTGGCACTTCACATCAGAGCAAGCAAGCAATGGTGCACTACCACTAGACGGTTGGGTGTCATGACGGGAGGAGATTGCCGCCGTTGCTCCTTTCATTGAGAGGCAGGTTATCTTCAGCCATTGGGAAAGGTAAGATATTTGGATATATTATTAATGATGTTATTTATCCTTATCATCACCTAGCTATGATGATGTATGTGCATGCGTTGCTTTGAAGGTACGCCACAGAGGTGGCGGAGAACACGAGGTGCTTGCTGGATGACGCGTACTCTAGAGTCCTTGAGATGAATCGCCTTCAAGGATTTGGCTATCATCCAAACAACGAGGCTACAATTCCCCGCACACAGCATGGCGGGATGCAACAGTCTGTGTACTTCCGCTTTAGGGCTCCTGCATCACAACGGGCTGACAAGTCTTACAAGTGCTGGATGGAGTGCATGACAGCTAAGTTCCCCTCCAGCCATCCCTTTGTCACCAAAATAATTGGTGCAGGATGCGATTGCCCTTTAGGTATGACGGGGGAGTGCGTGCACGTTCTTATGTGCGCTTTCACGGTGCACCTACTACCCCGTCATGTTCACATTGTCGGGGCAATACAACAACCAACAACATCGGTTCTATGCGCTTGGGCCGATCCCGGCAAAGGAGAGACATATGACGTCACCACCTCGCTTGCCCACATTCCTTTTATGCGGGTAAAGATGAAGAAGCGCAACAGTCATGCACGGACTGGTAGCGCATCTGAAAACAATAGTTCACGCCGAGTGTTGCAGGTTGCTGAGACTTATGGCTGGCGAAATAAGTTTATTTCGATATCTGACAAGGACATGGAGAGATTGAGCGATTCACGCAACCACCCAGCCAGAGTGGCTGCTCGCCATGCACTATGGAGGGCAGCGAAACGAGCACAGGGGGCTATGTGTGCAGCAGAATCGGCATTCGGCATGTTGGATGGCGATCTTCATTTGGATCCTTACACAATTCGTCAACTATCCGTGATGGGGGATGAAGAGGCATGGGGGAGTGACACTAGCACCAGTACAGATGATTGCAGTGACGACGGTGGTGGTGGAACTTCATCTTCAGACAGCGACACAAACTAAGACTAAGCCCCTTCTATTCCCCATTTGCTAGTGTGCTTGCGTCTTCCTTGTTCCTAAGGGGCTTGTATAAGTTGCACAGGTGACCAACAACGTTGAATATCTTGGCCAAGATGTCTGTGTAGTACAATGGAATTTTCTTTTGGCTAAAGAAGCCCCAACCTTGCAACCTGCTGAAATGGCGCTCGACATGAATGCGGAGATTGCTTTGCCCCTTGTTTCCACGCCTCTCATCAATGGTGTACGTCTTTCTGCCATTCATCCGTCGAATGGGTGCCACCATTTGACAGCCAAGAGCATGTAGCTGCTCTGCCAACCTGTCAAACCCCTTATCAACAGGTATTGAATCTCCCCTTTTCAAAATGAATGGGAATGGCGATGCTTGGAAAATCTCAATATCAGAGATTCGGCCCGGGAAGGCTTCAGAGCTGCCGCAATAGGCGCCTAAAGGTGAGATGCCTCCCAATATCTTGGCTGTGTGATAATGCTTGTAGTAGCTAAAGCATGTCCTACTAGCCTTTCTGCTGCATGGTTGCTGGATCCTTAGCTCTGTGCAATCTAGGATGAAGCGGATGCGGCTAGTGCCATACGCTTTCTTCCACTCCTCCATCAAGGGGCCTTGCATGAGCTCGACCTCAGGTACATGGAATTCAGCTTTGAAGAACGTGTCCATGAAACTAATCCAGGTAACGAACACCCTAGATAGAGTGCCCAAAGGTATGCCCATCCATGAACTGATAACCCGGGTACCCAGTCCAGTGCGTAGCTTCACTAATGTTGCCAATAAAGCATCCTCCGGGGTGATTCCCTTGATATGTCGACCCACGCTCTTTCTCTTTGCAGTGCCATTATCAACGGCTCGCATGCGGACAATTGTTTGTTTGCCATGCCAGTAACGTAGACGATGGACCTGACCGTTCCAATTAAGCCAATCAAAGAGCGCTTGCAGAACTTCTGCATTGTGCATGCCAGTGAGTTCGGAGATAGCTTGATTCCACACGCTGCCGGGCAACATGATGTTATTCCAGGTAAGTTTTAAACTTGTCTCTTCTTCAAGCATGGCCAACGTTGTTTGCACTCGACGAGTTTCACGTTTTGAATGTTGTAGCATCGCTTCCATTTCTTGATGCATTTTGAGTGTCTCAGCCCTAGCACGCTCAGCAATAGCCTTTTCCTCTTCCAGCTCTTTGATTTTACGCCATAGTTGTTGAATCTCCACTGTCTTGTTTGCGTTGTTTTTTTTTTCCAACTCCAAACTTTGTTGTGTGCGTTGCAAGATAGCTTTGAAGTGGCCGGACATATCTGGGCGGGGGGGCTTGGAGGCTAATCTAATTGTAGATAGACTGGGCGATGATGACATCTCGGGCCTCGCTGGTGTGGCGCCCGCTTCTACTCGCTGCCTCTTAGCCATGACTGCCGATTTGGAATTCGGAGGAGGGTTGCGAAGCGGGTTTGTCTGCCCAGTGAAAAGTGCTCTTGAAAGAGGAGACAAAACTGCCCTTGTCTGAGCCCCAATACATGTGCTTCTCGTACTTGAGGCCGGCCTTTACTTGTAATTTGATTGATATTTTCTTTGTTTGCCATATCTGGGTTGCTTGTTGTTCCCCGGGGTGTAGAACTATCGCATGGGGAGGAAGCATTTTTGAAAAGCTGAGCAAACGGGATTGGGGTTGCATGGGGCTTCAACTTCACGCCACCACCTTGACTGGGCACCTTGTCTTCGTCTCGAAAGTGAGACGTATGCACGCGATATTGCTGTGGATTTTGCAGCACTAGGTCACGGTCATGCGCATGGCACGGCATAGGGAGCAAGGAGTTAACAACAGACCGGAGATGGTCTTTAGAGATAGTCGATAGGCGGTGCCCATCTCGCTTGACGGGTTTTTTACATTGCGTGTGACCACAAACACAATATCGCCCTACTCGTTTGTCGTCCATCTTTCTTGCTGATCAACAAAGTCTAGTGCGGTAAGGAAACTAGTTCGGAGACCGAGCTTGCGCTAACCGCGACTTCCGACTTTGTGGCGCCACTCCATGTCTCGCGCGCGCGGGTACTGTATCGGCGCCGGTATGACCCTGTAGCCCAAAAATTTTAATCCCCCCTCCGCGAGTTAGTACTTTAGCTTATCATGGAACAACTCTATACGAGGAACATTGGTGTTCGTGCGAGCACTTGTAACCGGCACATCAACAACAAGGTGACGGTGCGGAGCCATGAAGTCTAACCAAACCGCCACATCCCCAAGGCGATCTTGAGAAGCTCCCGACCGAATACGGCGGACCTCCAACCGCAAGTCCCGGCCCTTAGTAGCCCCCGCTTCAAGCATGAACTCGTCAAGCACGGGGACAATACGGTCGTGGAGTTGAATGACATACCAAGAGCACGGGCACCGGGGGATATGGTCCGTGAGCATAGCGGCTGTTGAGCGCTCACCCGACATAAGGATGCCCGATACCGTCGACGAAGATCCATACCCGTAAGACTTTGAAGGAGCCTCATTGCACCGAGGGCACTTTCGAACATGAGAGGCGCGCTCCGCGGTCAAGCCAAGCACCCGGTAGGCTGCCATCATATAGCAATCGGATGGCACCTTGAAACAGGACTCATGTGAAGCGAAAAAGAGAGCCAAAGCCCCGCGACCCGTACCCGAAATCACCCTCATATAGTCCGGTGGGGAAGGTCTGCAAAACGCCAAGAGGTCAAGGTAGGCTCGGGCACGAAGAATGCGCGAAATGCCCCGTTGAATGTGGCCCCCAGAATCTCCCAAGCGAGTCAGAGCATCGGGAGTCGGAAGTTGTAGGCAAGCCAGTTGGGTAGCGGGTGCCACCGCATTGTTGACCTGAGATACCACCAACTCGACATCGGGCCCGGCGTAATCGGAAAGGTTTTGGTTCAATGTGTTAGTCAACACCACGAGATCCGATTCCGAAAACCCGCCCATAGTGGATATCGAATCATACGAATTGCGCAATTGGACCGCCCACGGTAAAGTAGAAGTGGCAACATTCAGTAGTTCATGTCGGATGAGACCGTACAAAGGACCTAGCGACTCGGACTCGTAATCAGTAATCGGGTTGGTGAGTGTCGGAGTGAATGAAGCATAGTGAGCAAGTTCGGCGTCAAGCATGTTCGGCGTCGAGCAGCGTCGGCGTCGAGCTGGTTCGGCGTCCTGAACTACTTATCCCAACCTCTCCATTGGCTGTAACGATACCGTCTAAAACATACACGTAACCATGTATTTATTATTTTCCGATCTATGCGTAATTTTTTTTGATACAGTATGAAAAAAAGAAAGTGTCGCTAGTCTCCACGATACGCGGCCTGCTCCACCCGCTGCGGGGATGTTGATCAGCGAGGCTGGTCGAGGCGAACGTGCCTGACCTCGGGTACCGTGCGACTCTGGTCGTGCTGGAGCTAGGGGGAAAGGCATGTGAAAAAACCCCTCGTTCAAATCTTCGTCGGTCTCGTCTCAATCCGTGCTCTTCCCCGCCCGAGGTAGTAGTTGCTCCTCCCGACGCACTTCGCCACCTAGCCAAGTCTTCCCTCCTCCTTCGGGGGCTGGGAAGAGAAAATAACTAAGCAGCAGACGGTGTCCGGCTGGCTCTCCTCCCCCCGTTCCAGATGTTCTCATGTCCCCTGTCCTTGTTCCGTCTGTTTCCAACACCCATTTGATAAGGGACTTTATCCGGATCCTACGGCTTCGCGAATCCCCGAGACTACTCGGGTTCGGACTCGGTCTCGTGGGTCCGGACCCTAGAATCACAGGTAATCGCGGGATCCGGACCCTAGAATCAAAGGTAATCGCTAGATCCGAACCCTAGGTTCGGTAGGTAATCGCGGGATCCGAACCCTAGAATCACAGGTAATCGTTGGATCCGGTACCAGTTATTGTAAGTAATCGTAGGATCCGGTACCAGTTATTGTAAGTAATCGTTGGATCCGGTATTCATCATACTTTAATGGATCCGCGGTAATCGCGAGTACCTCATCCTCGCAAAACGATGTGGAATCGCGATACCCAATCAGTACTTACGATTCCGAGTATCTCACGATTTTGTGGTGGCATATCACAGATTCACGGATCCGTCCGTACCCTTCCTCGCCAAAAAAAACAATCCGCAAACATCGTTCCCGCCGTAACGGGAGAGTATCAGTGAGTATTTAGTTGCTGAAAAAACATATCGGACTGGCCGAGCGGGAGATCCCTCTGTTGGTGTACGGATATTATGTTTTTCCATAACCCTCCGTACGTGGCTTCCCGAAAGCAGTTGATCCCGCGGATCGCAGCTGTCGGTACCTCGTTCAACCCCCTACCGTGCCAAGCCTGGCATGGCTACGGGGTTACCAGCGCCCACCGCGTGGAGGTAGAGGTAGGTGCCGACGGGCGTGCGAGCGCACCTCCCTCCGGGGCCGCCGCCGGCGGGCGCCTTATTGTATCATTTATTAATGTGTTGCTAGAACAATCATCATAATATACCACGCCGTCGGGCGGGAGCATGACGCTCTCCCTCAAGTTTTTCTCCATGATCGCGTCCATAACTTTGGGCTCACGTCGCTAGAAACTCGAGAGCATCGTGTTTCCTAGTGCCTTGGGAGAATGGGTGGCACCGTACGTGTTCCACAAAAACGTGTGGTACGGACGGAAGTTTCAACATAGTACAACTTTATTTGATATCGCTTGATATATTAAGGATGTGCTTCAAATCGCGTGAGCTTCACTACGAGTCGACCACCCTGATTGTTGAGCACATGTCTCACATGCACCGACCAAAGTCAGAAGCAATGTCGACTTGCAATGTCGACGGACATGTCGACTTGTTGCGCACAAAGCCAAAGTCACCGCATGATCCCGAATGCGAATGCTGAACATTTTTCGAAGTTTTTCTAGACATGAGTGGTTGGGCGGGAGGGTTGGGAGTGCCAAGAAAAGGGTGGGGTGGCAGCCAGCAACGATCCATGTGGACGTGATATGACCCCGACGTCGCACGAAACACCTCGCACGATTAACAACTCAGATCCAACCGCCTCCCACACGACCCATGTCTTATTAACATGCTATTAGCGCCTCGTGTCAGGTCATAACATTGTATAAGCCTACAACATCAACGCCGCAAGCCAAGGCCAACATTAGCATTATCCTTTTAAGGTTACTAAATGGTAATATTTTTTATTCGCACTACATGATAATATAAAAGTCGTCGCTAAAAACTGATTGTATAATTTAACGTGTTGCAAGTATAGTCATAATATGCCACGCCGGTCGGACGGGAGCGTGACGCTTTTACTCGATATTTTTTATAGGATCGCGTCCATACCTTACTTGGGGCTCGCGTCGCTAGAAACTCGAGCGCATCGTGTTTCGAGCATTGACATACACTCTTCCCATAAAGTCCGTTACTAGCGGCACGCATTTAATTACCCGCCACGCACAGCCGCGATGGCCATGCAATTCGATTGGGGGGTAGAGTAATGACTTTCGAACAACACACCACGGCGCGTTGTTCACTGACGTGAGCACCTCTATCGGCACGCTCCGATTATTGTGGGCACACACGTTGGATTTGCGGCCGAAATTTTGCAGGCCGAAATTTGTGGATGTGCAGGTTATGCACGCCTCTATGCGTGGCTCGGTGCACGCAATGTCGCAATAAGCCGGGAGAATACTCGACATTGGGCTTTGATCATGTTTGCAGAATTGCACGAGTATCCGCCGAGTGTGTTGCGCCCGGCCGCCTACAGAGCGGCAATACCGGGAATGGCATATCGTGTGCACTAGGTTTTCTTACCAAGTGCCCGAAAATACAGCCAGGGAGCACGGGCTAGGGACCTATTGGGCTTGAGAAACGGTTGACTTGGAGTGTAAGCACCCTAGCGCGCGGATCGCTGGCCTTTCAAGCTTTCGCATCGCCGGGCGTGAAATATGGCGGGGAGCTTTCAAAGTACCCTAGCACGGGCCTTGGTTTGGCATGCGGCAAATGGCACGGCACCATGCCAACATGGGGGATGAAATGGGTGACGCCGTGAATAAACGAAATATAGAGCGCTGATTGTTGAGCGTATTGGCGGAGCGGGTGTGCGGGTACCACATGTCCAAGGGTTGCTAGCCCCGCGCGATTGTGGCAGATTTTGAAACCCAAAAAACTTTAGTTGGCTGTACGAGGGGCTGGATGGCATCGGACGGCGGATTTGACGCGAAAACCGGCCGGTAGGCGTAAATTATGTTGAAATTTTTATTTATTAGGGGGACGGGCTTCCATTTGCAACTTAGTTTGCTCGAATCGGACACCGTACGGCAAAGTTAGGCTTTTTTAAGCCTCCCAAGCTGTGGGTTTCCGGCCCCTATCCCACCCACGTCTTGCATCTTAACGGCACATGCCATCACACCCACGTGCTCCCATGTTTACGGACAGCATGCTGGGATCATAAAATCCGCGTGTTGTGTTGCCGATTTCGGGAGTTTTCACGAGCCAAAGTGTGGAAAATCCGAATTCCGGGGCGCCCGAATCAGGGTATGCCCCGAAATCGGGGTTGACCCGCAAACCCTAATACGTCAGTTCGTAGCCGTGACGGGTCCCATTTGTGCCCAGCTTCCCCTTTTACTTCACCGTCAGCACAAGTTTCGGTCCGCCTTTTCAACGAGCTAAAGTACAGTTAAACCCTAGAAACCCTACATGATAAACACCCGCCCTACGCGAAAGGCCCTATTTCACTAGTAACGGACTTTATGGGAAGAGTGTATATGTCACGGGTGGAACACTATAATAGGGCGTGCTCCCGTTTTTTTACATAGGAGGAGCACGCCATGACGGTCTGTGCCACGCGTAGCGTGGCTAACAACGAGTGCGCAAGCACAATGCGTTCCTTGAACACTTTCCAATATGCCAACCGTCGCCTTCAATGTTGACTTGCATGCGCGCGAGGGCGGCAGGCCATCGTGCGAGCGGATTGGATGGCTCGAGTTCGGGCACGCCGGGATATCCGGTGTGCCACGGGTAGCATTCGTTGAGGTGTCCGCCTTTCATTAAAGGTGAAAAAATTTTATTATATGGAGGCAATACTCGTTACTTGATGTGTCGCCGGAAAAAGTTGTACGGAGGATTTCAGTTTTAACGTCTATGTCCGGCAAGTTTCAGGTTGGCGTCGCGAACCCACTTTCCTCCCAACCCCTCCCCTCGTTTGTACCCATCATCAATAGGAGTGCCTCATGCGGTGTGCCGAGGATTATGGCGAGTTCGCAACAGTACATCGCCCGTATAGTAAATCAAAACGCGTACGTATACGGGTAGAATTTTGAAGTTCATGCATATAATGCCGTAAACATATATTACCCGAGTGGGACGACATAATCGACGCGTCGGGAAGAGAGACACACGGATACCACCTGCGGCTATGGCTTCATGCCCATGATCAAAAAGGGAATTGAAGCCTATTGAGCGTTGCGTCGGAAGAATGACGACTTTCTCGGACGAGAGTAGGTTTGCGTGAATCGAGCCGGCTCCAGCAGTATGGCGACGACCCGAGCGAGGGGGTTATTCGCGTACCCCCTCCCCCCCCCCCCCCCCCCAAACTCCGGCACGACAAGAGTCGCACATGGGCGAAGGTCAAGCATGTCCGATTCGACCCGCACACGCCGACCTGCTTGGCCTCATTAACACCCGCGAGCGGCTCGAGCAGGCCGCGCTTCGTGGAGATAGTGACACATTTTTGTATTTTCGCATTCACGATCACGTCCCGGTATGCTTGATTTAGTATGTCGTTACTGCCAGTGGTGCACATGGACAAGGAGACCCCCGGCCTAAAACCCAACTCCAAAGACCTAGAGCATAAGGAAACGCCATGCGGGACGACTTTTCTTAAAAAGACGAATTTCAATTCGTAAATCACTTTCAAGTAGAATCAATTTTTGTTATCATTTGGCAATTCTTAGAAGCCAAAGCACCTCTGGAACGCGGCCTCTGGGCGCAAGTTGTGAGAATTTGAGACGAGTTTACGCTCTATACCGTAACTTTTACTATTACATTTCGATGTGGGTAGGCAAAATTTAGCCAAGCGTTCAAGCCACATCACTAGGCCGCGAGTGATGTGAATGTTTGTGCCGCACTTCCAGCCGCGGAGATCGCTACACCCTTTAATCGCGCCCGCTTCCCGCATAAATGTTAAATTGTTCGAGGGCGTGAACCAACCGGTTTTGGTGCCAGCCCATTGACGCACCACGACAGAGTCAATAATAATCCGAATCAGCACAAAATATTGTAAATAATCAGGGTGTTTTTTCTTGTGCCCCCGGAATGTGGGACTGGCAGGTACTCCCGCATCGACACCCTCTAGACGCGGCGTTTTGCAAGTCCGACCGAGAGAATATAATAAGTTTTCATCAAGGATTATAAAATACTTGTAGATTTTACGGTACGCTCGAGTGAGTGCACAACGTACCATTGCACGAGAACAGTACCTTGTTGTGCTAATCCCACGATAGGGCCGAAATTGGTTACAAGAAAAAACTAGATGAGCACGGACAGGGAAAGTGGGAGGGGAAACAAAAGGGCAAGAGTGACAAGAGGATCACGGAATCCAAAGCACGGCAAAAGGAAAGCACTACATTGTGCACAAACCTAGCAGATTGAACTAAGGAAACTCCTAGGCCGCGCCGAGAATGCAACACGTGGAGGCGACAAGCGGCGCCTCACGCGCCGCTCGAGGAAACACGAGGACGCTTGCGGCCCATGGCGCGGGTGAAGAGCGCCGTAGCAGGAGAAGGCATCCCGGCCGAGGAAGAAGCGGCCTCGACGCCGTCCGCAGCGGCGGACAAACCGCGCAAGACGTTGTCCGCGTGAGCAACATGGACGGCGAGAGAGACCTTTCGACGCCAGGAGGCCAACAACTTGCCCACATGCATCCCTTTAGATGCGGCTGCCTGCTTGGCTAGCTCCGTCAAGAAAGCCGTGGCGTGGCCGCCGAGAGTACCAAATTCCGTGACAGCAAAGGGAATGAAACGGATGTCGGGCCGACTCCTCACCCCTTCGGAGTACTTCTCGAACTTGGTCTTCTCAGCACGGCGGAGAGCGACTTCGGGTGACGGGGGGCTAGAAACGCGATAGGGCCGATGTTTAAGTTTCACCTACTTAAAACCATCCAATAATAACATGCAAACAAAAATGAATACATTCCCGGCATGGACCAAGAAAGGTCTGCCCTACTCGTCCGGGCGTCGGCCCACTCGAGTGATGCGAGAAGGGGCAAGGCCCGTCTCACGGAGCAGGGCTTCTGTCGCCCTTCTATCGCCATCGACGCCGAATGATCATAACAAAGGCGAACCATACGCACGGGTTAAGTACACATTAAACCACTGCCAGTTTTTTATTGCTTTTTCCTTGGTGGCCTCCACTGCTTTTTCGTGTAAGAATTTGTTTTATGAACCACTGCCAGTCCCATATCCCGGGGGCGCCAAGAAAAAAAAATTCTTAGAAGAAAAAGCAGTGGAGGCCACCAAGCAAAAAAAAAAAAAAAGGAGGAAAAAACCTAAGCCCGAGGAACAGGAAGGCATGCCACAGCACCAGCACCAGCGCAAAGAAAAAAAAGAAAAAAGTATGATGCATATGTATGAACCTGGCCCTGTACCGTACAAATAAACTGCTCCCTGTTATTCCTTGGGCTTAGGCCTGTGGGGGGGTTTTCCGCCTTGTTTTCCCCTCTTTGCTTGGTGGTTTCCAGTACTTAAGGCCGGTTCTTAGATGAACTTAGCCACCATCCGCGAAAGATGGTTTCCAGTACTTTTTCCATGAAAGGGATTGTAATAGAAACAACCTGCTCCTGCTGATATATTTAATTTTTCTTACAAGAAAAAGCATCGGAGGCCACCGAGCAAAAAGAAGAAAAGAGGAAAAAACAAAAAACCTCAGCATGTAATCCTTATGCCCGAAGAACAGGAAGGCATACATGCTGATATATGGAAATTTAATCGTTAGGTTTTTTACGCGGGAGACGAGAGAAGCGGATAGTCGCGTTTCTGGGATAATTACAGACGCCATCACCTCAACAGCGCATCCTTCACCAGCCATCCACTTGGGGAACCTCCGCGACTCCAAGCGCGATTCAGTGTTTTTGAAAATACCAGGCAGCTTCGAGGCGACGACTCATTTCGTGGCCGTGGACTATATTGCCCGCTCTGTTTTACACTGGATCACTGCTGTGAAATTACGCGGGCCAACCGGAGAGCGGCGCGAGACGTCGCCTTTTCGGGAGACTGGCGCACAGCGAAGCGACGGCCCCCTCGCACCCCTCAAGACAGCGCTGACACACATACACTCTCTAATTTCCATATCGATCACTTGGTTGATTCTTGAGTGTTGATCCACTACACGAGTGTATGAAAGCAGCAGCAGCTCTGTAGTGTAGCGGTTGCTGAAGCACTGCTCTTATTAGGGAGGTACGCGTTCTCGTAACTTGAGTCCGACCCGCTCACCAACACGCCGTCGAGACACAGAGGAAGAGAGACTCATACGTTTGACGACTAACGGCAGGAGTGCCATCAGAATGGACGATCTCGTCATGGCCCGGCTTGCGGTGTTGAAACAACGACACGAGAAACAAATGTTGGCTGCTGCGTCGGAGATGGATCAGCACGCTAGTCATCACTGGGAGCGCGACGAGGATGAGGGACGAGCTAGCGAGAGGATGCACAGGGAGGATACCCACCACGCCGAGCACCGTCTCCATAAGCTCCCACCGGAAAATTCCGGAGCTGGGGTGAAGTCAGCGGAGGTTGAGCCGGGGGCGGCTTGGCGTGAGGTGACGTCAGGTGCTAAGTGGGGCCCGCTGTCGTTGGAAGAGGTGCGCGCGGAACAGGCAAAGTTTTCTGTGGAAAGGAACTGGACGCAGTTTCACAAGCCGCGGAACATCATGGCAGCTTTCACGGCTGAAGTTGGCGAGGTGAACCTGCAGCAGTTTCAACTACCTATCGTCCCAAAGTCTTACTCTTCGTCCCATTGTCCCGCGACTCCTTCATTTCAGTAGTTTCTCGCCGTTGATACCGAATAGCCGAGGACAATAGGTCAGAGTTAATTGAGAGACTGTCTCACGTCCATTTACCTTAAGGTATTCGGTACGTCAGATACGGCTGAGGTGACGCTAATTTGCCGCGCTGCACTGTCTGGTGTGCTTACGTTCACAGCTGACTGAGGGTCTTGGCCTGTGGCGGGACGTTGGATTTGGTGGAGAAGGGCTCACGCCGGAGGGTAAGTCGCTGGCCTGCTCAAATATTATCCCTCGATTCTGCGCGCTCCTATCCTACGGGCTTGTGCTTGTGGGGACTCTTTCACTGCCTTTCATTTCTCTCGTGGCTTCAGATGCTTTCCTTGGAAATAGATTTAAAGATTAACTGTCGTAAATGCTCTGATGAGTGCTTTGGAAACTGGAAACAGAGTGTATTCCATCATATCCTATCCAATCCTATCCTACTACATTGATTTGCTAAAGTGTGTGTGTGTGTGTGTGTGTGTGTGTGTGTGTGTCCCCTTTTCATTAGCTCGATTGGGTTTTGGTACTACAAATTCGAGATTTTTATTTGGAAAAAAATGGACTCAGTGTGTAGCGCACTTTTTGGGATCAGCTAAAGATACTTCTTTAACTACTGCGTATCGCTACGATGGGTACAGGAGTATTTTTTCTGTGCTTACAAAAATACAGAGTGAGACACGCAGGGTGTGTGCATCATCACAAAAAATACATAATGAGAGAAGAAAGTGTGTGTGTATGTGATGTGTGTATGTGTCTGTGTCTGTGTCTGTGTCTGTGTCTGTGTGTGAAAAATAAGTATCACGACTATGGGCCTCCATGGACTATCTAAATGTTTACAATAATACATAGTGGCAGACATAAGGTTTGTGTATACAAGATACAAAGAAAATGACTATAAAAATAGTAAGAACGACAGGCAAAAAGAACGACGGGCCACTCGTAACGATAAATAATATTGAGAAGCATATCGCTTGCAATTTAACAGCTCGACATACCATTTGTCGCGGATGGTGGCAAAGTTCACCTAAGAACCGACAAATAATATAATAAGAAGTCGCCAATAGTATAAATAATGATGTCATTAGAGTAATTCTGAGAAATTATAGATGATATTTATTTTCTCAAGCGACGGACAGCGCCTGTAGTTCTTCACCCGCGCCATGGGCCGCCGTAAGCGTCCCCGTGCTTCCTCGCGCGGCGCGTGAGGCGCCGCTTTTTCTCGACCGCCGTTTTCTTGTGTTGTGTGTGCTAGGTTTATGCACAATGTAGTGCTCCCCTTTGCCGTGCCCTGGATTCCGCGACCCTCTTGTCACTCGTGCCCTCCTGGTCCCCCGCCCCCTTTTCCCCTGTCCACTTTTTTGTAATTTGAAATGAGGTCCATCAATGTTATGGATAGCGACTGGTCGCTTTCCATATTTGAAATCGAGCACCAAGGAACATTACATTATGGCAGGGACGGAGGAACCTTAATCTCTCGTTTTTTGGCGCTCCTGAATTCATTTACGTACCCCGTTATCTGTGCACGCAGAGAAGCACCATGTCGGGGAGGAGATCACCGACTGCCTGGTTTACCTGTTGAGGCTCGCGGACGTGCTCGACGTCGACCTGCCAGCGGCAGTACAGGAAAAAATGGCGAAGAACAATTCGAAATACCCGGTCAGTGATATTATTACATTAACCTACTTACATGCTTTCTCTTGCTACGCCCTCTTGTCGGCGGGATGGTTTTGCTCGACACTGATGGTCGGTCCTTGTGCTGCGCAGGCCAATTTGGTGTATGGCAGCTCAAAGAAGTACAACAAATACTAACATTGTTAGTTGACCCCCCGAGCACTCAAATCGCGCATCAAGTTGCCGAAATGTCTACCAGTCCCAATTTGTGAAGTTTGCAAATGAAAAGTCATACGTGCTACATTTGACCGTGTAATAATAAGGAGGCATTTGAAGTGCGAGAAAGGACTTGTTTGTGCGCTAGATGGGCTGAACTTGGTCTTTGCCTTGCTTGGGCTATCGTAAAACTCATTTGCTCCGTCTCGCGGAGGTCGTGGCCATCTATCATGGCTTTCCGTGTGGCGGTTTGCTTGAGATCAGACTGCGTAACTAATAATTACAATGAATGCCCGAGAGCGTAAATCTTTTGCAAAGTAGCATATATGTCAATTACAAGAAGCACTACATGAACGTGGGCAGGGCAGGGGGGGGACCAAGAGGGTCAAAGTAGCATATGTTAAAAAGTAAAAAAAAAAACAGACTTGTCTCCTCCCTCCATTGCGTAAGCTTGAGTTACCCTGACTAGCTCGCTTCAGTCTCGAAGCGTCACGCGACCCGCAGTCGGAAGAACATCGCACGAGACGAGCTTGTGTCGCCTCGGACAAACGGGATCCGGTGCGTCTTGTCGCAAAGTTAATCTCACCGCTAATACTTAGTTGGTGACCTGAGCTAATTACAGGTGAGGGGTTATGGAATCGTGTGTGTAAAAAGTACAACATACAAGTAGCAACGACAATATACGATTCCTACAAATCATTTGAACTGCAACATGAATATACTCGCCACACTCGTGTCTAGAGGCACTTGACGCGTGTGTACAAAAGTAGCGGAGGCGTGTGCGTGACCGTTAGGCTGCGAGGATCCGTATATCCTATCATCGAATCATGGTCAATGCCGACATGGCCTAGTATGTTTAGGACGGACGTGAAATGAGTGGAGAGCAATAACAGAGAAAGTGTAACAGCTACATCCATGGTACGCATCTGTTGCTCTACAATAGTCGTGATGATGTGCGCAAGTAATGCGCAATATGCATTCGCATTATTGGTTCCTTGGGGATGTGCATCGTGAGTCCTTGCAAGCAATGTCTTTCCGTGGCTATTCATGGTACCTTGGGCTCTTTCTCCGAGATGCTTTATTCTGCAGGAAGGCAGTGCTGATGCCGTTGCTTGTCTTCCTGCTTCGCGGGCTCAGGCTTGTGGGTTTTTCTCTTGATGCTTTCCTAAATGGTTTCAGCTGCTCTATTTCTTGTAATAAAAGTACTACCTGATTTGCGTATCCCGAATTTCTTCCGTGCGAAATAGCCAAGAATATACTGTACTATAACCCAAAATCTGCACCAATCTACCTAATCTGCACAGGGTACCCGCTGGTACCTGTACATACTTGTACTGATATAAGTACTGTGAAAATCAAGTCGAAATATTTTGAACGTACAATCTTGTAATCGTTACTACAAAACAAGCTATAATTATTCCCCTACAGATATTTATTTATTTTTTGCGCCCCCCGGATATGGGATGTATTACCAGTGTATTGTACCCCGCGGTGGTAATCATTGCTTTCTCTACCGTATCGCTCCGCTACCATACTTATCTACAGATATATTATTAATAAGAGAATCCTGCGCAGCGGCGATACGAGGGTGCGATGCCGATTCGGATATCCCGCAATCGATACAGATTTGAAGTACGTGTAGATTGCGATCCATAAATAATATAGTACCTACAGCGGTGCACGAGGTACAGGTACGGTACCTCTATCTACCTACACTCTCGCTATCCACTGCTGACGCTGCGAGAGATAAGCGGCCACAGCGGGTGATGAGAGCAGCCTTGCCCGTAGCGCCGACTTCGCTCTCGCCAAACTGGTATGACCAAGGTCATACGCTCTAACAGCCATATCAAGGCATGGATTTGTCCCTAGAATTACCTCTGGTCAGTCCTAGGGATTCAGGTATTCGGGTGGACTGTGAAGCGCACTACGTGCCTCCGACTCGGCGGCAGTTTGACACCTCGCCCCGCAAAGCTGCCTCAAGTAGTGGTGTGCCGGGACATCAGGTACCCATACAGCCGAGCGATGGGCCGGCTGCCGCGGTGTCCCAACGTCCGAGCGCCTCAACAGGGGCGAAATTCTCAGACTCGGGCTTTCACACGCCAGCGAAGCGGAATAGGAAGAACTCATCCGACTCGGGTATTCCGTCAAGCAGGTCTGGGGTCGTGCCTGGCGCTCGCTCCCCTGGAGACAACAGCAACGGCTCTGTACGTATTCCTTTGAAGGAAAGTACCCCGGAACAGCTTTCCTCGCGCGGCGGCGCCCCACTGACGCAGCCGTCGCCCAGGAACCGCGCATCAACTGGGTCCCACCCCCAACACGGAGGTCCGAGTCGCCGAGGAGTGCCTGATAGAGAAGGCGGGATGACGAGCCCTCGGTTCATCAGGTCTTTGCCCAGAAAGGCCAGAACCCCGAGGTTCTCCTCTCAGCCGCAAAATTCAGACGTCAGCAGTAGATTGTCGCTGCCCAACATCACCGTCGCAGGGCGAAGCGGTACTGATACCTCGTCGGTAGGAAGTAAAAACAGCAGCTACCGGTCTCCAAGAACTTCCGCTCCGTCTGAAGCCACAAATTTGACACCTCGGCAGCAGCCCGCTAGTAGCAACAAGCACATTTCGAGGACGAAGGCGCGGCGCTGGAGCGCGTTGCAAGAAGGAAGCTCTGACACACAAACTTCAGGTTTTAGTGGTAACCGCACGGCCGCTTCTGGGAATGATAAGGGGCGCAGCAGTCTGAATCTGCCGTTGCATGACGACCGCCGCGTGGGGCTATCGCCTAGGTTTCATGGAGATAAGCGGGACTCGGCGCTGTCACCCAGGCAAGAGGTGTTTCGGCGTGGTTTCTCGCCCACCGCGCAAGTCTCAGCTCCGCCTCCAAATAGTTCTCCTCGACTATCGTCACTGGAGTTATCTGTTCCCGGTGAGCATGGTTCCGGAATGGACCCGATAGTAGAGAAGCTACAAACGCCCGCACAGACGAAATTCTACAAGAGGTATAGCTCAGAGCTGCGAGGGCCCGATGTCGACTCTTCATCGCCTGCGGCAAGTACCGACTCTATAAACGAGGAACGAGAGGATAACGGTAGAAGCATCAGTAGCCGGAGAGTAGCGGGCGATTGTACCACCCCCACTGCAGACGATCATTCAATATCATCCGAGAGTGAACGACGCTCAGTCCCCACTCTGACGTCTTGTCCTTCAACTGTGGGGTTCCTGGACAAAGACGACCCTCGCCAGGTACGTACATCGAGTTATTGCGGGTTAGTACGCCTGACGTTGTTGGCTGCCTCAGAAATACGATATCACAATATGGCCGTATATCGGCATCGCGGCAGTTTTCGTTTTTTTCACGTGCTTCTCAGGACTACGTTCGAAATTCTTTCAGTTGCTTCGAATCTCGCGCGTCCTGTGAATCTCCCACTCGGTCAATTTACAGGATTAAAACTAACGCGGTTTGGCGGCTGGCGCCGCCGCTTTGTATCCACAGGGAGCGGCCCTGTTCGAAGATATTTTGGACAGCGTGTACGGTACCGAAGTGGTGCGTACCTACTGTAGTAGTCTCTCGTGCAGCTGTGCCATGGTCAGAGCATTACACTATTACTGACAGTCTCGCTCAATTTCTGGCGTCCAACACACTCCCGCGCCACAGCTGAATTGTGGCTACGGGGCTGTGGGCCGTGCGAGGTCCTCGTTTAGTATCATCGCTACTTCCTGTACGCGCTACCTTGGCCTAACTCTCGCCGGTATACTGCACTGGTTGTGCGGTTTTGCCCCTTGTTCGTCGATAGGATGAATCCGTCAAGTTCAAGAAAGAGGTGGAGAGGCTGGCTCAGATTGAGTACGCGCCTCCCGTCCCCCCTGTCTCCGAAGCCTCAATATACCCTCCGTCGTACCTGTGTGGGTCGTATGCTCGCTCAGGCATACTTGTTTGTTCAGGTACCGTACGCAGCAGTATCGGTGCCACTGCTGTTGCTTAATTGCGGAGCAAAGCGCGTCACATCCTACACTACCATCTTTATTTGCTAAAATCTCTTCGCTGTTATTTCTGTGTGTTCCCGTGCATACTTTTGTGTGTATTTCTATGTGTTGCTCGGAGTCTCTCTGTGACGTGTCCCCTTTTCATCAGCTCGATTGGATTCGGTACTACAAATGCGCTTGTTTGATTAAGAAAACACATGTCTTTGGTGTTTAGCCGCACCTTGTTCGGATTTTGATTACAATATTCTAATTGACTACTGTGCGTTGCTACGATGGGTACAGGAGCATTATTTTAATGATTATAACATTGTGTAGTGAGAGAGACGGGTGTGGACTATTGCTAAAGACACAATGTGTGTGTGTGTGTGTGTGTGTGTGTGTGTGTGTGTGATATAGAGAGAGGGAGAGAGAGGGTCAGAGAGAGAGAGGGTGTGTGTGTGTGTGTATATGTGTGAAATCATTAGAAGTGCATTATCATAGATGAGTCACAACTATGGGCTACTATAAGTGTGTTAATTAAAACGCTCGCGTCATTCTGTGTACTCCTTTTCGAAGTCCATATCGCTGCCCGTACTCTCCTTCTTTGGATTAAATGCATTGGTAAGCACCGTTGATGTTTGATCGTTGATACTGCATCCCGAAGGTCACCTGCCTGAGTAAGTTGTAGTTGTTGCGTCCAGAAATCCGATTTCACACTCTCCGATACGGTAACATATTTAAGTGATGCCGTTTTGTCAATGGGGGTTGTATTCCATGACCGCTTTATTCCAGGTTTATGGTAGCATGGGTACGTTTTGTGTCTGTTTTAGTTGTGAAGCGCCATTTTTTTTATGTGGGCGCGTCTCCGATAGACAACAGATAGCGAGCTACTGCGCCGCAATGTGATTCCGGTGTATTCCGTACTCGAGGCGGTCTCACTCGGTATCACACTTGGTGTCTCGCATTGCGCAGGCAGCTGGAGCGCGAGAAGCAAGAAGCCGAGCTTGCCGCTGAGGCCGCGCGAAAGCTGAAAGCGGCAGAGGATGAAGCTGCAGCCGGGCGAAAGCAGGTACGATTTTACTTAGTACAGTCATTAAGTTTTTAATTCGGGTCTATCATTTGGGGCTGTGAATATCTGCCTAACAGTTTTATTACAATTGCTCATACACAGCTTGTGAATTTTCTGAGTTCCGTGTGTCCTCGCCTGCCTCGTCAGCCCTTACGCCGCAAGCGATTCACCGTGATTCTGATGAAGGCTGTTACGTTTGCGCGGAAGAGCAAGGACCGCCTCCATGCACGCGAGGCTCTGAACAACACGACACTCCCGCCCATCGGCCCTCCCGCCGGACCCGCCCAATCGTCGGACAGTGGGTCGGACAAGTTTTCGCAAATGAATGACTCAGGTAAACGCCGTAGTCAAATCTTCACAACCACCCAGCCGTCGACTCTGGCCCTCACCCGATAAGAACACGTATGTGGGTTCTTTGCTCCTCGATATCCTATATTATAGCTATGCCCGCCGGGCGCATCAGCAGAGTTGTTTCTTTGTCCGTTAGCTCACCAATTCTTTGTATTGGGTATAAATCTCTCAATGTGACATAAAAATGATCAGGAAATTACTAAAATATGCTTACGATAAACGGTAGTGGAAACCACGAAGCAAAAAGGAGAAGAAGGGGAAAAACCCCACAGGCCTAAGCCCGAGCGACATGGGTAGGAAAATGTATGGAGGTCGCAAATTTCTTGTATGTTGGGTCGTATAAATTGCTGAATGTGACATTCATCATATGGTCAGGAAATTACAAAAAAATCTTGCAAGAAAAGGCAGTGGAAACCACGAAGCAAAAAGGAGAAGAAGGGGAAAAAACCCACAGGCCTAAGCCCGAGCGACATGGGTAGGAAAATGTATGGAAGTCACCAATTTCTTGTATGTTGGGTCGTATAAATTGCTGAATGTGACATTCATCATATGGTCAGGACGAGATTATGTGTTGATGAAGTACATTGTACGAATAAGTTAAATAGTGATTACATATATTTCATGCCAATATTATCGAAATAAATCAACCGATATAATATACGGTCTAATTGATTTCCAATCTGTGTACGACGACTTGCGGAGACTGGGAGAAAATAGCTGTTTAATTGATTACTAAAAAGCGGTGGTACAACATAGCATGTTCCATAATACCCTAAATGCAGACATTCAGGTTTTAAGCTACCAATGAATAATGAATCATATATAGGCTGCATCGTTTTCATATTGTTTTTAACACTAACGGATCGACCCCCTCTTGGATTCAGCCCTCTTGGAGCGTCGCCTGGAGGCGGTGTTTGTGTCATTTGCTAAATTTAACAGGTGGGACGGTGAGCGGATGGTGATGAGCCAACAAAGCGACGGAATGCAGTGGAACCGATTTTTGGAGCTCTGCCAGTGCGCTGGCTTGCTCACCGAGGCAATGCCGGCAGAAACACTCCGCGGCGTTTTCCTAACCAATGTGGTGAGTGTCACAGCTGCCAACTCCACTATCACAATGTTTGTTCTAGCCGGGTTTTGTTTTCTTCAGCGCGCGTGTTCCCAAGTTTTGACTTGATTACAAGCTCAACGCATGGCAGGCCTTACTTGTGGTACTGGTGTGTTTCTGCGGACTCCTTATTATGTAATCATTAATGTGTGGTTACTGCTGCAGGGCACGAATGGGAAAGTCGGGAGCATTAATACTCGTATGACTTTCCCACAGTTCATTTGCGCTTTGGGTGCGCTGGGCGGCAAGGAGGGCGGGATGAAGAACAACGTGTTCAGTGCGGTGCTGGCGCTAAACGTTGAGGGTCACATCTGCGTACACTCTGATGATTAGGGGGGCAGCTGGGCTCTGTGCTACACCCTCCCTAGAGGCTGCTATTACGTAAGGCGCCCTTAGTTTTCATAACCGGCTATCACTCGTACGTGTGTTACCGAGCTGCGTGCCCAATGGCTAATGTCTAGGACCACTTCAATTCTGAATCGCAAAATCTATTGATATGATGGTTGCAAGAGGTTCCTTAATTAAGAAAAAATTTCACCCATTCGCTCCTTTCACGCTCTAAGTTTGAGCTTTGGAAGCGCCCATATTTTAATAGACAATGATATCGCCAATGTAAGAGGCCACGAATTTGACTTGCATTTGGATTGCACACATGCAATGAATGTGGTTGCATGCGTTCAGGATAAACTCGAGATAGATTGTGCAACCTTGCGGCACCCACTCTGAGACTTGTTCTCGTGACATTTTTTTATATTTGCTGAACCATTTATTGAACTCGCATCCCGTCAATTGCCTATTCACATCGGTGTTATCTTGTCTTTTGTGCGGGGCAAGTTCAGAATTGCTGTACAAAATGTCAGTAACATATGCCTGCTATGTTGTTCAAATTTAGTGGACTACGACAGCGAAGGACTTGGCCGTCGTTCAAACTGCAGAAGGCAGTTCAATGTGGGGCGTGCAACATTTGGAAAATGACGAACACAGTTGCATGTAGTCCTACGTCCTGCACTCCTGAAATTTGTAATAAAATATTACTCACAACAACAATTGATTTTGCGTTTATTTGTAAACAACCCAATATGATACTCCACAACCATCATCATTGCACATCGTGAGCGTTTCAAGTGTCCCCGCCTATCAGGGACCTGGCACGACGAAAATTTTGATTTGAAGAATATTACAATGACATAAAAACATATTGTAATATTCTTACAACGTGAGTAGCATGGTTGGATCACGGTTCCCATGAAAACTGAGCTCAATAACCATACTGTGCACATGTGCGGATTTTCAAGTCGGAAGAACTTAATGAGTAACACAGCAACACCGCTCTTCATGCTATTACCAAAACCTATCACTCCTTTGAGCGTAATTCATTTGCAATGTCTTCCATGATTAAAGGCCTTCCATGGCCTGCGTGGCTCGATTTCGCAAACTTCTATATTGTCAAGAGTGGCAAAAATACGGGCAGTGCGGGAACGGCGCGCAAAAGGGAGGCACGCGAAAAATTGAAAAGGGGTAAGAGTGACAACGGGGGACACAAGTATCAAATGCCAAGGTTGGTCCACAAGTAAGGGCGATGAATTGCGATCTTTCCACACCCTACACATCTGTGAACACACTATCGCGTCAAAATGTAAGGATTGCCCCGTATATGCACTCCTCCACAAAAGTCTGGACATGCACAACGTTAAACATACGCTAGTCAAGAGTACGCGCCCCTCTCACCGCGTCAATATGCTGCTGTCTCTGGGCCCTCCCAACTATGCCATACAGGGAACTTACAAGTCAGGGCTAGACCGTTAACCACCTAATCCAACCTCTCCAAGGGTGTTCGGGGGTTTTACTCCCCCCGGGGAGGGTGCAAGTAGAGGCGAAGGTTGTGTGCATTCAGGGTCGTGCGTGGAGGCAATGTGCGGATGCGCGGTGGGAGGTCGTGCGGGACTTGATGCGGTATATGCGTAGGAGGTGATGCAGCCATTGGACAGTATGCGTATGGAGTTGAGCAAGAATGCGAGATGTGTCGAGGCGTGCTTTGGAGACGAGTTTATCTGGAGGGTCGGTGCGGGCGGTGAGAAGGGAGGTGAGACTCGTGATGGTGGAGGAGTGTGGTGTACCGGTGCGGCTCATGACTATGGGTATGATGTCGACCACTGTGCCTGGCCAGTGGTTTCTGATGGCGTTCGCAAGGGGTGTGTATTTGGTGCGTATGAGGTCAGCTGTGTGCGAGAGGTTATTGTCTGTGCAGTACTTCCATTCCCCTATCTGGATTTTTTTTATGGATGCGTAACGTCGGCGACCGTTGGAGTGACCAACGAATCGGGGTTCGAGGATGCGGATGAAGTCAGGTTTGTGTGCAGGGGGACGAAGTGGGGGGGGGAGAATCTCAGGTGGGAGGACGGCGGGGCACGAGGTGAGGGAATCGGGCGAGAGACCTTCGTCAGCAGCGACAAGGCGGGTGGGCATGTGGGTGGGGTGAGGTGGGTGGCAGTCAAGTGGGGTGCAGGCAGGGGTGGGGGAATCAAACGATTTTATGGGTTTGTTACCGAAGTCTGCGGTGATGGTTTCCCATCGCCCTCCGTTGTGGCGTTCCAGTAGGGAGAGTAGGAGTTGCAGAGCGCTGTTGTGTCGGTCCTGTCTTAGACCAGACATAGAGGGGCAGTTACCGGCCATGTGGCCGTTGCTAGTGAATTGGCCACATAGGGGGCAGCGCAGGGTGGGGTTGTGAGTAAGTAGGCGGGTGTTGTGGACACCCCACATGAATTCTTGTTTGTGTGTGAACTGGATATTTGTGAGGGTTGAGTGTTTTTTGTGGTAAGAGAAATCGGCGCCGTCCTGCGCGGCGCGGGCGAGGAGGGCACCGTGTTTGGTTGTTCGCGAGAGAGGAGTGTGTGTGTGTTTTGTGCTGTAGGTGTGTGCGTCGGATTTGAGGTTGGTGTATTTGTAGGTTACGGGGTCCCCTAGCGTTTGTGGGATGAGGGTGTATGGCCATGTCCAGTGGCCTATTGTGACTTCAGAACCTGTGGTGTATGTAGTATCGGGTGGGTGACCATCCGCGACTTGGTTTGCGAGGGTGTCTGCGAGGTCGTTGCCGATGGAATGGTTGTGGGCTTTGATTTTGCCGAGGTGTGTACGGATGCCTGTTTCGCAGCGGGTTTTAAGGGTGTGTGTGATAGATGAGAGGGTGTCGCGGTGAATGTTGTGGCGGTAAGCGGAAGGGCAGTTTAAGTAACCTTGTATGAGGCGGAGGGAGCACGCACTGTCTGTGAGGAGGTGGGTGTGGCCAAGTTGGAGGCCAATATCTATGCCAGCTAATTCAGCACGATTTATTGTATGTGAGGGAGGGGTAGAGGTCACCATGATTTTGACTCGGGTGTCCGAGGCGGGGTGGGTAGCTGCTGCTCCGAGGGGGGTCGAGCCGCCTTTTTTCGAGCCGTCCGTGTATACGAAGTCCTGCCAGTTCCAAGCAGGGGTGCCTCTGGTGGGGGGGTACGTTAGATGCACGCGGTCTGGGAGGGGGTATGTGAGGGGGTGAGTTGGGTTTGGGGGGCGGTGGTATATACCTGCTGAGTGGGGTGAGTATGTGACAAAGAGGTGTGGAGGAGGGGGGGTGATGATGGGGTTGGGGAGGTGAGTGTCGTAGATAGATTCGAGAGTGTTGTGAAGTGCGGTCATGGCTGCGGGTGACGGGAGGGTGGTGAGTGCGAGGGGGTTAGCGACGAGGTATATGTCGACCATCCATCGTGTGCCGAATGGGGTAGGGGTGGGGTTGCCAGTGTGTTGGTCGGGGGGTAGGAATGTGTTTGCGTCATTGGGCAGGGTGTAAAGGTGGTGGGTGTATGGGGAGTTGATGTATTTGGAGTGGCGGTATGGTGTGTGTTCCCAACGGGGGAGGATGAGGATGGTTGCGCTGGGTGTGTGAGGGGCTGTGAGGTGTGCGCTGGTGATTGCGTGTTCCATGGCTCGTCTCATGCATTCGTGGTCGTATTCGGGGTTGGCTATGTTGGTGCCTTGCCATGTGTGTGGGGCATTGCTGCCGCTAGATGAGAAGACTATATCTTCAGGGTAGAGGGAGTGGTAGGTGTGGGAGTGGAGGGATTTATTGAGGGGGTCGGAGTAGAGTTCTGTCTGGACGCGGAATGTGTGACGGAGAGCTGTGAGTAGGTCTTCTCTAGTGGCCCATCTATTACGGGTGGTGGTGGCGGGTGTGGGTGAGTGGATTTCTGAGCGGGAACCTAGGCGGGTCAGGAGGTGGTAGACCTCCTCTTCGAACGTATGCTGCGAGAGGTCGGGGCGAAAGAGCTGAAAGAGGTGGCGGACGCGGGGGCCGTTAAGGGTGGTGACCGCGCGGCCGTCGGGAGTGCAGAGTATGGTGGTGTCGAGGAGTGATGGGTGTGCGTGGATAGCGAATTTACCGGTAGGGAGCATGTCGAGGTCGGGGTTGATGGGGTCATGGTTGAATGTGATTAGGGGGTGTGACCACGGAGGGGGTCCGGGTTCTGGCAAAATGGGTGTGGTGGAGGGGACATAGCCTGAGTTAAATGCGGTGAGGGCGGTGGGGCCGGAGGGGGTCTCACTGATGGTGTCGTGGAGTTGTAGGCACGGGGCCCACTGCACTTCGTGGAGGTGGGTGAGGTCGTGGTGTTGGCCGCGAGCACACCAGTCGCACTGCCATGAGGCGGGTCCCTGAGCTGGGCGGCATTGGGAGTGTATGGCAAAGTGCGGGCATGTGCAGCAGGTGGAGGAGGGTTCTATGTGCAGGGGGTCATGACACATGGAGCAGGCGGTGGGGGAGGGGGAGGGGAGGCATACCGATGTAGGAGTGGAGGAGATGAGGCGGAAGCCGTCGTCGAGTTGTAACTGAATGTCCCATTCCGTGAGGTGTTCCGGGGCCCATTCAACCATGTACTGCGTCTGGCCGTATTCTGTGTCCTTGTGTTTGGAAATGATGCGTGTTACGTCGCAGGGAGGGTAGTGGTGGTCTGAGGGGGTGAGGTATTCAGTGTCTAAGTGTGTGGTGGGTGCGGTGGGGGTGGGGTGAGTGGTGCGGGGGGTGTAGATGCCTGATGAGAGGGTGGGGGGCGAGCGGGGGAGGTGAGGGGAGAGGAGGGGAATCCATGAGGGGTGTATAGTGGTGGGGGGGGATGCTTGGTTGGTAGTGAGGCTTGTGATGGGGAGGCGGTTGTGGATAGTATCGAGGGGTTCAGTGAGGATTGCGGCGAGGAGGCGGATGGGAACTGAGAGTGGGGTGGTGGACCCCGTGAGTGTGGTGATGGATTTGCATGATTTGAGGATGAAGGAGGATGAGGTGGCTCTGAGGAGGACTTGTGGCCACGAGGTGATGTTACTTTTCCAGAGGGGGGTGAGGCGGGGTAGGAGGGAGGCGTGTGTTTTGCGGGGAGAGAAATCGCAGTAGGCTTGTTTATATGTGTGAGGGTCGGTGATGTGTGTGGCTTTGTCCCGGAGTGAGGCGAGGAGGGCGTTGTCTTGAGTGGTGAAGTGGGCGCGGATTGTGGAGGCGATAGGGTTGGTGAGGGAGAGTGGAGGGATGTTGTGGAATAGGGTGCCCGCATCGCGTTGAGCTCGGACTAAGCACTTGAGTGTGGGTGGGGTGTAACATGTTGACATGATGGATTCCGAGGGCCAGTGGGAGTACGTGGTGGATAGGGTGCGTATGTGTGCGCGGGCCATGTGGCCTCTGTAGCCCGAGTTGTTCATGATTTTATGTAGGTGGCAAACTGTGAGTTGTGCGGCGTGGGCTTTGAGGGAGGGGAGGCCGTATCCTAGGTCTGAGGTAGGGCGGTGGAGGGCGGTGCGGGGAAGGTTACGTACCGAGGAGACGGCGGAGCGGAGTGCGCGGCAGATTTGTCCTTCGAGAGTGTCGAGTTGGGAGTCGGTGAAGAGGCCAAGCTGGAGGGTGAAATGCTTTCCGATGAGGAGTCCACGGATGACCCTGATTCTGCGGGATTGTGTTAGTGGGGAGGTGGAAAGGGTGGTGATGAGGGATGCAGTGGTGCGTTTGAGTTCTTGCCAGTGTTTGGTGAAGTTGAGGGAGGTGTTGAGTTCTACCCCTAGGACACGGTATGTGTCCCTGGGGCTAATGGAGGGGATGGGGGCCGGGGTGGAGTTTAGGGAGATGAACTGTGTCTGCAGGCGGGATGCGAGGAGGGTAGTGTTGGCGAGGGTGAGGGCGTTGCCTGTGCGCCAGAGCGCGCCGGTGATGCAGCATTTGCGGATGTTGACGGTCATGCCCGTGTAGGCGCTGAAGAGGGAGAGTTTTCTGAGCTGGATGGTCATGTTGGGGGTCGAGCCCGTGGCAAGGCTGAGGTCGTCGGCGAATCCGTGTCCTGGGTATGTGGCTGTGGGTTCTGTGGGGTCGACGTTAGTAGCGGGGGGGCCTGGGCGGTATCCCCGGCTTCCCACCGTGAGCCAGCGAAGAAAGGGTTCAAGGAAGAGGGTGAATAGAAAGGGGGAGAGGGTGTCGCCCTGGAGGGTTCCGCGATTAATGTCTATAGAAGGGGTGGGGCCATGTGGTGTAATATAGTCTGTGGTTGAGACCCCGTAGAGGTGTTCGCATGTGTCGACAAAGGTGGGGGGCATACCGAGTTGACGCATGTGTTTGAACATGATACGGTGGTCCGCGGCGTTGAAGGCGCCTTTGAAATCGGCGTACATGACGTAGATGTCTTTGTTGTGGAGTTTCGCGTCCTCCATTGTCATAATGAGGGAGGAGAGGGCGTCGTGGATACTGCGGTGTTGTCGGAATCCGTCTTGTTGGTCGCTGAGAATGCCGTGGGTTTCGGCGTACTTCGAGCCTGCGTCTTTTATTAGTGCTGTCCATAGTTTAAGGAGGTTATTCATGAGGGCGATAGGGCGGTAGTTATCGAGGAGGGAGGGGTCGCCTTTTTTATGTAGGAGGCATGTTGTGCTGTGGCACCAATCAGGAGGAGTGTAGGATTTGTGTGCTAGGAGGGAGAGGAGAGAGAAGAGGGCGGAGCGGGTCGCCGGTGGTAGGAATTTGATTATTTCATTGGGGATACCGTCGGGGCCGGGGGCTTTGCCGGTGCCTAGGGAGTTGAGGGTTTTATCGAAAGTGTCGCGGGTAATCATGTCGGCAAGGGTGAGAGAGGGGTCACCGCGGGGTTCGATGGTAAAGTTGTCGGGGTTGTCGGGGAGCTCCCATGGGGGGGTGGGTAGTTCGTGTGGGGTGGCGCAGCCGAGTTCGCTAGCGAAGTGAGAGTGTACCGCGTCAATGACGGCGGAGGGAGAGGATGCGGTGGTTTTATCGGGTTTGGTAATGCGGTGGAGGGTGGAGGCGGCGCCGGCGGGGGGTAGGAGGCCGCTTTTAATTTTCAATCGGCGGTGGGAGAGTTTGGGGCAGGTGTCGTAGGCCGCATTGGCTCGAGTTTTTATTTTCTTTATCTTATCCGTGGTGGTGGCGTGAAGGAGCTGGCGTATGCGTGCTTGGCACTGTTGTTTGATGGCGTCAGGGGAGAGATAGTCGGTTGTGTTTAAGAGGGCTTGGGCGATGGGGAGGGGGCCGTTATTTTTGCTGCATTTACGGAGTTTGAGTATGTGAGTGCGTGTTTTATTTGTTAGCCAAGTAGGGTCATGGGACGCTTGGGGTGGGCGGGGTTTCTTGGCGGGGAGGAGGGGCCAAACTGTGGCTGCGTGGTTCATGTGATGGGAGAGGAGTGTGGTGAATTGTGAGGCTAGGGTGTCGAGGGTGTCGGGGGAGGCCGAGGTGTGTGAGGTGTTGAGAATTTCTGCGTGGAGGGCGGCCGTTTGGTTGATGAGGTCGGGGGTGCTGGATTGGTACGCTTTTATGTGGTCGGGTGTGAGGGGAAGTCGAAAGGTGAGTTTGCGCGTTGTGTGATGTGTGTGGGGGTGGGTACGGGGAGGGGGAGGGTGTGCCATGAGGGAGAAAGGGGCGGGAATGACGAGGTGGATTGCAGAGTGGTCAGTAAAGTGGGAGGGGGAGGGGAATATCGAGCAAGAGGATGGTGGGAGGGTGATAGGTGAAGGAGGCGTGGTGAGCCAGTGGTCAAGGCAGCCCCCGCTGCGGGGGAAGGTAGGGATGGGGTCGTGGAGGGGGTGGAGGTGGGATTTGAGTAAGGAGGTGAAGGCAGGGTGTCCTGTACCTGTGTGGGTGGTCGATTGGAAGTCTCCTCCCCAGAGGGTGCGGTGTTGCGGGTGGTCGTCCGCTAGGCGGAGGCCCCAAGCTGCAACTTCTGCGTAGAGGCGGGTCAGTTGGGGGGTGTAGAGCTGGGGCATATAAGTACCTATGAGGAGGTAAGGGGTGCCTGAGTGGGGGACGATTTTTAGTCCGGCGATATGGGGGATGAGGTGGGGGGGCGGGGTTAGGACAGTGGCAGATTGGAATGAGGCTCGGCGGACCGCGAAGAGAACGCCTGCGTTGGGTAGGGGCACAGTTGAGTAGCAAGGTCGGGAGCTTTTGAGGTGGTATTGGGGGAGGGCTATGCGCCAGCGGGACTTGTGGGTGTCGTGGTTGGTTTCGGTGAGGATTAAGACGTCCGGTTGGTGGGTGGTGGAGAGGTGTTCAACATCCATAATGGAGGTGTGTAGGCCGCGGGTGTTGAGGGTGATGAAGTGTAGTGGTTGGGATGTGTGGTGTGGAATGGGTACCGCACGACCATGCTCCGTCGGAGTCGTTTTGGCGAGGTGGGTTGAGGAAGCGTAGGGTACCGACGGGAGGGGGGGGGGAGGAGTTCCAGTCAGAGAGGAGATTGAGAGAGCGGGCGAGGAGGTCGGGCGGAGGAGGGTGATGAAGAGAGTCGATCCATGTCGCTGAGGTGTGGGTTAGGTGTAGGAGGCCGAAGTGTGAGTGTTGCCATGTGAGGATCACGAGAGAGTGGTTAGGCGTCCCCGGACGGGGGAGGGCGCCTCGGTTGGCGAGGTTAGTCCAGTGGCTGGGGAATTGGGAGTTGCTGTGGTGGTTATCGACTTCGTTGTTAGTAATAACTGTGTACGAGGCGGTGGGAGTGGAGTGGAGTTTGGATAACGTCGTAGCAAGGCAGTAGAGGTTGGAGAGGTCCTGGTAACGACCCCATTGGAAGGATAGCACCGCAGAGGAATCGAGGCAACCGATGGGTGTAGGGAGGCCGTATTCAAGGTTTAGGTCGAAGAGGTAGTTATGTAAGACGGTGCAACAGGTGCGTGGAGTAAAGTGGGCCGGGAGAGTTGGCGGAAGCATGGAGGTAGTAGTGTGTCGTCGGATATCTAGCTGGGGGGTGGGGGGTTGGTTGTGGGGTCGAACCTCTGGGCCTTGAGGCCCGTCGTGTGGGGGACTAATGATGAGAAGCGGCCTTGCCGGCCGAGGCTTGTCGAGGGCGAGGTTCTGAGGCTCCGGAGGGTCCGTTCGTCGACGTCATGCGCATTTCGGCGAGTAGAAGCTCCTTGGAACGGGTGGTCTTTCTGAGCTTAAGAGAGGGTGGTAAGTGTAGGGATGGCGGGGAGAGGATGAGAGGGTAGGGGAGGGGGGATTGAAAAATTGTAAGCAAGGTGGGGTAGGTATTAGAAGTAGGGCGATAGTGGGGAACTGTGACAGAGGGGGCTGTCGATATCGTATCAAAAGTGCTTCGGGGCTTCCGAGAGAAGCCTCGGAGCAGGCCTAAAGGAAGTGGGGACTGTAGGGGCGAGGGAGTACGTGTATCGCAGGGACTGTTACGGGTTCGGGACTGCCAGACTGATTCTGTAAGGGAGGGGCGATATTTCCGGGGCAGGGGGGTGCGCGGGGGGGCGGGTGATCGGTTAATTATTCGGGTAGAGCAGGTCGGGTGGGCTAAACTCTGCAGGGGAAGCACTGCCATTATCACAGCGACGGGCGAGTAGGGCAGAGCATGGGGCGTGTAAAAGGGGGGAGGTAGAGCGAGTGCACTAGGTTCTACAGTGTGGTAATCGCAGGTAAGCGCTAGTGTCTGTTGAGTTAGGCGTGTTATCGCGGTAAAAGTAAAAAAGGGAAGAAAGGTAAAATAGAAAAGGATGAAGCGGAGAGGAGCAACGACTGGAGCGAGTGAGGGATAGAGCGAGGGAGCAGGGGGAGGGCAGCAGGAAGAGGGGAGACGGGGGTGTCTGATCAGGGCGGTGGTTAGTGCAGTTGTAAGAATCAGGCCTGTAAATAAAATTTCTAAGGAAGACGACTTTTTGCGAGTTACAGGGTGATGCATTATTGATCGAACTGTGCAGCTCTTTGGCTGGGAAGCATTAAGGTGGGGAGAGGGTTTCGATTTAAGTGCCCTGATAACCAGTGTATCAGTGCAGGCTAGCGGGAGGGGTCGCTGGGTAATATACAGGGCCGTGTTGTGGGACGGGGGGTGGCGGTCGGCGAGCGGCGAGTTCGGGCGAGAGGGAGCGTGTAGAGCAAGGGCCGGCGCGACAGGCCAGGCAATTTGAGCAGCTGCGAGTGGACTAGTGTAGTTGCGGGGTAGGTAGGTAGCATGAGAGGGGAGGGGGCGTCGGTGAGTACAGATCAGGGCAGTGGCGTGTGCAGGGGCAGGGATCAGGCCTGTATAATAAATTTTGTTTTCTCTGATTAAAGAAGATGATTTTCGAGGTACATGATGGTGCATTAGTGGTCGAACTTTACAGCACAGTGGTTGGGACGCACTAAGGTGAGGGAAAGGTATCGGTTTAAGTGCGCTGGTAACGAGAGTATCAGCGGGGGTTAGCGGGAGGGGACGGGAGGTGTTAGACTGGTCCTTACTGTGGGACAGAGCGGGACGATCGCACCAGTACGGGTCGTCTGTGGGGGTTGTTGAGTCAGCGGCCCGTCCCAGGTCAGTGGTTGACCTAGGAGCGGCGAGGACCGGAGGCGTCCGGAGTCCTCTGACTGATGAGGATTCCAAAGCGGTGCCCAAGTCTTGGGCGGATGGGGGTGGTTGGGGCACAGTGTTGAGTAGAGCGAGCGGATGTCCCGCTTGATAGCTCCGGGGGTTGTAAGGGTCCGCGGTGGGCGCCTTCACGGGCCGATCCCGCGATGGCATAAGCATCTGCCTGTAGGTGGGGGGGGGGGTAGGGGTCGAAGACATGGCGTTCGAGCAGGATTTCGAGTGGTGGAGATAAGTAGTGGAGTTGAGTGTGGCTTTTCGAGTAGGTGTTTGAGAGTAGTGCGCGTGTTGGCTGCACGCGACCAGGTCCGATGGGGCCTGGGTTTGGTGGATGTTGGCGGCGGACAGGGACGTCCGGACGCTCGGAGGGGCGCGATGTGGCGCGCCGCCTACCGGGGAAGAGACTTTTTGTAAGCGATGTGGTTTTTTGGTGTGTCGCAGTACTTTGACGGGTACATGTGTGGTTTTCGAAGTGGATGGCGCGATAGCTGTCGGGGGGATGAAATTCAAATCCCTGGAAGCTGCGCCTTTGAGTGTGTACCGTCTGGTGTCGCTACGGATCCACTGACCATTTTGAGCTAGGCTCGGGTGGGGAGAGGTGAATGGTACACGCTGTTCAGCGGCCCTGTCCACCAGTCTTGCGCTCGATGGGAGGCCAGGCCCAGAGCGAAGACGATCGGCGTTGCTCATTCGAGCTACCGACCCATCCCCGTGTTTTTGAGGTTCAGTAGTACTTTAGTAGTACTTTGGATCTTTTTACTGTCTTTAGTGCCTCATGCCTAGCTGCATCTTGTTCATTGAGCCACTTAATTCACAAAAAAAAGGACTTGTTGGAGGGGTTTGGAGTCATGGATACCGTGTTCAATGCGCGAGGTTTGGTTTTCGGGTGTGTGAAAGGAGCATGGAAGTCCACGCCGCAGAAACGGGTGATGTATTTGGAAAATAAGCGAGTAAAACCCCATGACATGATGCAAAGTTTGATAATAGTGCAGGCTATAAAGGGCGAGGGCGATTGGTTCTGGCGAGGGGCGAGGCAGAACTTGGCGGTTTGGGACGCATTACGTTGACGGTGGTGTTTGGAATGCTTAAGTATGTGCCTGTGCCAACCACGCCCGCCCCACGCGTGGCACACGTCGGGAATTGGGAATATAAATCAGTAGAAATACAAATCGGTAAATGTTTATCGACAAACCCCGCACAAATCGCCTCATGAGGTGAGCCGAATTTGATGGGTGTTGCTTGGCACTGCGGCTCAGCTTTGCCGGAATATCCCGGAAAATAATAGAATACATAACAGAAAATATATTTGTAGGTCTCTGAATCCGGAAGTATGTGTATTCGACGCGCATTGAAAAGGCGCGTCCAACGTTACCTTTTTGTAAAGATTTTGAACACATATGAGCAAGTTGTGACCATTGGGGCATTGAGACCGAACGCAACTTGCCCTTTGGTTGTGCGCATATCGGTGTTGAGCATACGCGATTTCGTGCGCTTTCCCCACGACGGCCTGCCCAACACCCCCTTCCGTCGCCTTTGCATAATATTTGCACGGCCGTCACACAATCGTCCATGTTGTGGCGCTTTGAGCCCGTTACTCTTTTCGTCTAATAATCGGCACGGCGACTGTTTGAAAGAGCGCGAAGCACGGATTCGGGCGCGAAAATCCCAAGTACGCAAGACCGGTAGTGCTCGATTTCGCCCCCCGTATGTGTCGGGGCAATCCACCTTGGGCATCAAAGCATTGCCTAGGATTACACAAAAATTTCAACAAAATTGACGCATGGCTGTATTTTTCATATGCGAAGGAGCGAAATCTTGCCCGAACTTTTGTGGAGAAGTGTAGTAATGGCATTTAAGAGCCCTTCGTTGATCCGCCCTTCATTTTTTATCTTTCTTTCACCGCGTCGTGGTGTTCTCTTCCCCTAATACTTGAGCTTATGAATGATTCGAAATAAGTAACAGTAACTTGCAAGAGGGCAGTGATGATGTTGTGGCGTGCCTTCTTGTTCCTCGAGCTTAGATTTTTTCCTCTTTTCTTCTTTTAGCTTGGTGGCCTCCGCTGCTTTTTCTTGTAAGAATTGATTCTATAATAACAGTAATTTGGCTTACTCTTCTTTCGCTTTCACTTTCGGCTACCATTACTTACAGTTACCATAGTTGCAAGGAAAGCGGCGAAAGCCACCAAAGTTAGAGGGGAAAGGAGGAAAGTAACACAAGACAGACGCCCCCACAACAGAGAAACTTGCAACATCATATATCATTACAACCACGATGTATAGCATAACGAGAAATATGGGCCGAGCATCGTGCCATGAAAAACAACCGACACGCGCGGCGTGAAATCCGTGCGCACATTAGCCCGCTACCAAATTGAATAATTTGTGTTTGAAAAAATATGAAAAAATGTCATCCTCGCAAAATGTGGTGCCGCAAGAACCATAATTTATCATGTATTTTGATAAGGAAAGCAATTAAGGGAAATAACGAAAGACACCTTACTGATAGTGGAATGATAATGAGCAATACGATGCATCATATGCCGGTGTTAATGAAAGGGGCTTCTAATTTTTATGCCGCGTTTCAATGCGGGGTCGATGTGCAATCTAGTAGTGCCTCTTCGGTTGCCGGGCCATGATCTCGTGACCATGTTGTCACTCTTCCCCTTCTCGTCTTACCCCTTCATTTTCTCTCAGGGGTATCGCTATTTCTCGTTGCTTGTAACAAGGAGAACATCTCAAGGGGCGGTTGTAGGGCAATGCGGATAAAAAAATTACCAACTAATATATGATATTACTAGAAACACCATAGACAAGAGGACATGGAAAGGGAGGCGGGGATGGGGGTGGGGGCGGGGAAAAGGGGGAGGAATTGATAAAAATATTAATGACATAACTTTTTTTGTGACCAATGACAAGATTGTTACGGAGACACGGCGGTATTGGTAACGTACCGGGCCCCGCATGTCGTTTGTAAACATTTTCGTTATCGACCATCTGTAGCGATATCGACCATTTGTAGCGTTTTGGGAGATCTAGTCCGACAACTATGCCCGCAAGAAGGAATTTATTCGGTATTTTACTTTTGTTCTCTTCCGTCGGATCCTTTGAGATGTGCTTTGGGAGTTCATTAACCGTATTTTGTGGCTTTTGATATGGCACAATGGATTCTTATCTTTAGGCGATGTGTCGCGATATCTTTTAGTAGCACACCACCTAAGGCACTCATGTCGATGGTGGGAGTGGATACGGACGAGGGGAGGTATTGGGGGAAAGTGGGTTGGCGGATCGCAACGCCAACCCCAAAAATGCCGAGTACGGCTGTTTTTTTCGATATCCTCCGTACATAGTTTACTTCCGGCGGCGGCCGATTCCAGGATCTCTGCCGCATGACCGTGCAGCTCCTCCCGCCGCGACTATCCTTCTCGCCGTTGGTGTCGGGCTCCACCCGTCGGGTAGTCTCGAAGGCAACAAGGGTGGTCGAAGCGACCGGCAGCTAGCGCCGTTCCATGACGCTGCTTACCGGGAAGTCGCCACCATCTCCAACGTATGCCTCTAGCTCAAATATACCCGTATCCAACGCGCCAACTACATGCATAAGTGAGTACAACTTCCGCCTCCTCACCGGTAGAGTATTCAAGGGGCGGAGTGGGTCGCGAAATGAAATATCGAACGAGCCGAAAAGGATGTCTTAGCGTTGTTCGGTACATATGTTATCTTCAAAAGCCCTCCGTGCGTCACTTTCCCGACGGTTAGTTATCGCGCGGATAGCAACTCCCGGCTCGCCCCCCTCCCCCCCATTACCCCCCTAAGCTTGTAAACGTGCCATTACTGAGGCGATTGTGTCTATTTGTGCAAGGGGTCACGTGACCCCTTACATACGTAACATATCACATCCGACCCCTTGCAGAAAACACTTTTTATATGTGTTCATTGGCATGATTTCGGGAGCTGCCTCAAGCACTTCGTCTACAAGACCATCTTGACCAAGTGCAAAATATTCTGTTGAAATTGGTGCTAATATAGCAAAGTACTAACCGTCGGATCTTGACGTGGTCGGGGGGGGTCATTTACTTCAACCTCGGCGCACCGTCATTTTTCAATACTTGCCATGCGCGCAGAATTCTACCGGTAAGATGTTCCATGCGCAGAGGCTGTGGCATTGACCATCTTAGTCGATGTGCGAGGTACCCATGGGCGGTCAGGATTAGGGTCTAGGAGTAAAATAATTAGGGTTATTTTGTAAGTAATACTCGCTAGTTATTAGTTAGAAATAGCTTTTGTAAGCTATTATAGATATGCTTAGTACATGGCTAGATCAGACACAGCGGTACACTATTTGTTTCGATACATAGTGGTCGCTAGGCTACGGCTCCCCACTTCCCTTGTCCCGACACCAAGCCTCGGGTTGGTTGTCTCTTTAACTCTCCTTTTGTGTGACTGTGACTGTGACTACGTATACGTTTGTTACCTTTCATATTGAACGTGTCTATTCAACGCGTTTGTCATAATGTTGCCATCCATTTAGCAGAATTGTGATGCCGAACAAGCATGCATATATCATATATGCCCTATGCATATCTCGGGTTCAAGATTGTCCGATTTGTTGGGCATTATCACGTACTTACAGCCCCCAAAACGCAAATAAATGTAAGAGGCCACATGAGCGGCAAGGAGGCTGGTCGCGCCGGGAGGAGCGACACGATGTGGCGGCGACGACCCTCCGGGTCGGCCGCCGTCGGAAAACCCCGCACGGAGGGTTTTGAATAATTTCCGTGCCCCGCGGTCCGTCGGATCCGGATACGGTGACCTGCCCTCCAACAATCGACAACCACTATCGCTAGACATACCTAATATGAGAGAGTATGGGCCCGGGTCAACGCTGAGGCCCATGCTCAAACAGCTCGGTGGACGCGCGATCGGAGGAGGGAGGGCTAGATCTGAAGACGGGCTGCCAGACAAGTACCCGGGCACCGGACAAAAAAAGCCGAGGAAGTGAGAGGGGGGGAGGGGGGAAATCTAGGCGCGGAGGCATGAGTGCCAACTTTCCACCCTATATGTGTGCCTTGGTCCCCCCCACCTGCCCTCGAGGTGACGGGGGACCTCGACAAGGAGGAACGCCGCGCGTGGAGGAGCGGCAACGACCTTGGGGCGGGGTCTACGGGATGCGACGGCGGGGTCGACGAGCGATCGCGTGAGGAGGTTTTTTTTTGCTAGCCTTTCCCCGCCTATCTTCGGTAAGACCGAAGTCACGCATGAGCTAGATTAGGCTGGCCTGTCGCCCCTCCCGAACGCCGATCGGCCTAGGCTGATCGGCACCCCGGTTCAGGGAGTGGATCCGGATCCTACCGAGCAAACATGCTCTAACTTCAAACCCCGAAATAAAAGCGAAATTCGCACGAATAGCACGCGCATAGTCTCGGATCTACTCGGATTCGTGGGTTCGAACCCTAGTTTTCTTGGCCGGATCCACTCCCTGCCCCGGTTCGGTGTGAGCAAGCCGTGCATCGTGAACGTCGAGCAGCAATTTCATTTTGCATTTCTTGACAAGTGGAAAATTTTTAAATAATTTTTCCTGATTACAATTTTTTCTATTGTTATTTCTCACGCGGGGGACTGTGGCAATTAATGCGGGCAAGGTGGTTGCTCTGCAGGTGAGACGCGCCGATATTAACGGTAACAGTAACCGCTAGAGTTACTGTCCCGTACACATGGAATTGGATATGCAAACCTCTAGATTCAAATCAATCTGACCATTTACCCTAGGGCACGTTTCGCCAGTAAATTAAAGCCAAAGGCTTGCACAACCAAAATTAGTGTTGCGGGGGGGACGGAGCGAGCCAGCCGAAGAACCGCCAAGCAGCAGGTGTTGGGGTCATGGTTGGGTCAATATATTTTCCTTCGGTCACAGAGTTGTCCTTGGCCCAGCCACCCATATATTTGATTACGGGGAGGGGCGCGCCGATGCAGCTAGCAGCGGACGCCGCGCCTTTCCGTAGGCTGTGCGATGTCCACTTAAAACCGGCGGGCGCGGACGAGTTGACGGTGAGGAGGGCGAAGGCGAGCCATGAAGAGATGGTGGACGCGGCACCCCAATCGGCGGACGGTTCGGAGGGTGAGAAGCTCCAGAAGGCGAGCGGGGGTGGCTTTTGTAGAATTTAGTGCAGAATACCGCGCGTTGCTCCGTGTAGTAGTCGAGCAGGCCAGGACAGGGTTGGCGGCTACATGGATAGCGATAACCGGTTTGTCGCTGGCGTCGCGGCGCTGGTCGCCCTTAGATTTTCGTACCTACAGACAGATTTGTTGCGAAGGCATGTCGACAATTAGGTCCTCGGTCTGGCAGCGGGCGCCAGTTTCCGCTATGTAGAACAAGGTGTAATTGACGCAAACCGCTAAACAGGCTCTGAAACGCTGCATCTGGGGAAGGGTAGCAGGCGTCCACGCGAAGGTATCGCGTAGGGCGTTGGCGGCGTGTAAGATGTCAAGGGCGACTTGTGCGGGTAGCGGGAGGCGCGCGGCGGTGGGAAGCAGGCGGTGTTGTAGCATTTCGAGGCCACGGCGAGCGTCCGCCAGGAGCTCGCCCACGGCAATAGGTTGGCGCTGGTGGTCGCGGAAACACTTGTTAACCGCTGAAAAGTACGGTTGAAGCGAGCTGGCAGCGACCGTTCCTAGTAGGGCGAGCCACGCCGTGTAGCGTACCATCGTGGCTGGTGTGGCCTGTAGCGGGGCGATATTTTCCTCTGCACAAAAAATATAAGCTGTCTGATTGCGCTGTGGTAGCTCGCGTACGTAGAGGGCGCTAGCGAGTTGCTGAGTAGAGTGACCGCTGTAACCCCGAGCTTGTCCGATCCTAGGAGGTCTTGAAAAGTTTCAGCCAGATCGGATGACCAGGGCGCCGGTGCTGCTTCACGGCGTAGGCCCTAGCGCGGCGGTCATCTACGCAGAGGGGTCACGCGCTGTACAGGCGCATTTAATCGGTCCGGGCGTAACGCTCGGCCAATCGCTCCGCGTCGAATGTAGAGCCAAGAGGGGGTGAAAGGCGAAAGGCCACGATGCTCCACGCGGGAGGTCCGACCCCTTCGCGCTTGCCCAGCCTGCCGGGAAAGAACAAGTCGCGGGACGCTGGGAAGTGCACGGTATCGGTTGCCAAGCGGGCGAACGCATGGTACCACGTTTTGTTTCGCCAGTAGGGGGCGATGACCGTTGCCGCGGCTCGTGCTTGCGCTAGCTTTGCGGCGAGCGCCGGGAGGGCAGACCACGGTGGGTTGCAGTAGTTGTTCTCGCGCCTCCACGCAGCGTCGGGGAGGTGTAGGCAGTCGATGTCCTCGCACATGGGGTCGCGCCAGCGGGCGTAGAAGCGTGGCAGTTGCGCGTTGAGCATAGACGCGAAACGGTAGATCGTATGTGGGCCCCACCGGCGCTGTAGGTGGTCGAAAATCCGTGGGTTCAGCTGCCAGTCTTCGGAGTCCATCTCGCGGCTTAGAGTGTCGGCCCAGACGTTGGCTGCCGACCGGATGTAGCGTGGGCGGATGTGGATGTCGTTGGTGTCGAGGAGGAACCATAGGCGCCGTAGCTCGGTCATCATGACCGGCGACCGGGACGTTAGCTTGGTTAGCGCGGCGACCACGGCGGTGTTGTCCTCGTGGAGGAGGACTTGTCGTCCTCGGAGTTGCGGTAAAAAGGATTCGACCGCGTGTCGAACCGCTCGAAGCTCCTTCCACGTAATGTGTTGAAGGCGGTCGGGGGCGCTCCAAAAACCGCGAGCTTGGTAGTTGGTGTCCTCGTTGAGGACGGCTCCCCATCCGTAGTCGCTCGAGTCGGCGTGCAAATAGACAGTCTCGATGGGCTTGTAGATTGACCGGCCGTTGTGTTGAGAGGGCACCGTACGCCACCACTCGAGGTCGCGTCGTAGTTGGTGGGTGAGGCGCACGCGTCCCCCCCAGCCAGTTCGTGTAGCCAAGACGTTGTGGAGCTCGCGCAAAAAGATGGCGAGGTAGAGAAACTGCGCTTTTCCCGCGAAAGCTGCTAGCTGACGTGTGGGTAGCCAGCGAGCGTTCGACGCCGCACGCCCGAGTAAGGACGAAGCGTGTTGTGCGAGGTGTTGCAGTTTTGCGGGCGGAGCGCGAAACTCGCCGAGTTGCAAATCTACCGTTAAGCCCAAGTGGTCGCCGACTTGCGTAGAAGTCCACACACCTTTCTTGGGGTTGCGTTGCAAGCCGAGGCTGTCTAGTAGGGCTTGGACGCGTTGCCGAAGTAGTAACGCGTCGTCGTACGAATCCGCCAAGAAGAGGAAGTCGTCCATGTAGGGGAGGAGTCGTGTACCACGCCACCGCGCGTTCCGGAGGAAGCGTTCGGAAGGTCGGCGTGGGCCGGCCGGTGTAGATGCGGGCGTGGGAGGCGGTGGGCGGCGGAGGTGGTTCGTAAAAACTTGCGTGAGCTTGCAAAAATAGTAAGCGGAGCCCGACCATCCCATGGGAAGGCACGCGAGGCGCCATAGGGTGCCGCGGTAGTTGACCGTGAAGTTATCTCGGTCCTCCTCCCGGATGCCAAGGGTGTAGTACCCATCGGCGAGGTCGAGGGAGATGAAGTAGTCCCCCGGGCGGGATAGATGGCGTAGGTGCTTGAGTGTCTCGCACGTCATGTTGAAGGTTGAGCAGTAGCGGTTATGTTCTCGAAGGTCGATAATCAAGCGCCATTGATTGCATCCGGGTTTGGGCACCAAAAACATCCGGGAAACGTAGCGAGGGTTGGTCGAGCGCTCCCACGCACCGCAAGCCTCGAAGCGGGGGAGTTCCGAGTTGAGAAACTCGAGTTGATCGGGTGTCGCGTCTAGCATAGAGATGCCGTGGTTGAATGGTTTGGGCCGTACGCCGTGCTTGAACTTCACGCGTACGCCGTGGCGGGTCCAACTTAGGACTTGGCCGCTCGCGCCGATGCGCTCCCACTCCCGCCATCTTCGACGTACGCGGTGGCGCATGAAGGAAGATGTCGGGGAGCAGGAATCGGCGCGGCGGGCCACACCATCATTTCTTGCTCGGGGGTTTAGCCGGTTCGGTCGGCTTGGAGGGGGGAGTGGCTCGTGCTGCGGCTGCTGCTGCTGCAGCGGCCTTGCGTTTTTCGGCGGCGGCCTTGCGGGCTCGAGCGTCGGGGCATGTAGGCTTGTCCGGCGTGACTTTCGCGAAAGCGGCGCCGGCGGCGGCTTTGCTGGCGGCGTGTAAGCTGACCTCACGCGTGCGGTCAACGAAAGCTTGGCGTAGCGCGTCCAATGGGCCGGAGACCGCGGTAGGGCGCAGGCGGCAAAAGCGCTCGTGGGCCAATTCGGCAAAGACGCGGTCCGCATCCGCGCTCGTTTGTCCGCCCTTGGTGAGGCGGAGGAAGCCCAATCTAGTACGGGCGGCCTCCTCCGTCGCTGTGTGGGTGCGATGACCCGCTCGGATGAGGGCAATCGCTGCCGCCGGCTCTGTCGGTAGAGGTGGGCCGTGCGACAACGTGTCCAAAGCCTCGCCAATTGCCGCGTTGGCGCAACTGTCGAAGAAGGCATAGCACCCGATGTGTAGGTACTCGTTGTACGCTGCTTGGGTGCGCTTGTCGCTTAGGGCTCGGGCGGTGTCGTCTGTGAGAGTCCACAGACGTGGCTCCTCGACGTCGCGAGGGGGGCGTTCGAGGCCGGCCGGGATGACCTCGCCGTAGTAGGCAAAGTCGACGAAATCGGACGCCGAGGGGTCGGGTTCGTCGTCAAGCAGGTCGATAGGTGGCTCAAGGGCCGCCTTACCACCCTCCGTCGTTGTCGCGTCGGCGGGAATGGACTGCTGTTGATCAGTAGTAGCGGGTGTGGCTGTCGTCTGCTAGAGCTAGGCGAGTAAGGCAGCGTTAGCCGCCAAAAACTGCTCAGTAATCCGTTGTTCCGATGCCAAAACTGCCGTACGAATCTGTTCGGCTGTGCGTTGTTCGAGTGAGGTAGCGTGAGGGTCGGCCGCTGCGGCGGATGTAGACTGCTCAGGCTGCATGTTGTGGAACTGCGTAGCTGAACGAGGGGAAGTGTCGCGTGACGCTCGAGTGCGCATGGGACGAAAAGGTAAAACTGACACCCTGCTCGACTACGAGAGTCGAGACTGCATTCGCGCGAAGCCTAGATTGGCTGAGCACGAAAGCAGAGTGTGCCTTGGCTCGTGGCTAGCTACGGCTTATAAGGCACGGGCTAGCTAGAGCTGACCGTTGGGGAAGTCGTTGGTCGTTGGTTGCGTCTAACTGCTCGGGCAAGGTGGTTGCTCTGCAGGTGAGACGCGCCGATATTAACGGTAACAGTAACCGCTAGAGTTACTGTCCCGTACACATGGAATTGAATATGCAAACCTCTAGATTCAAATCAATCTGACCATACACCGCATCGATGGATATACTGTACGAGTGTACGCGACCTTGTAGGTAGTACTTGCGATGCACGACTGGACGCCATGTGTATTATAGGAAATCAGTGCCCGTACACGTATTCCTACATATTGATGTGCGCACTAGATATATTCATATAGGCGGCACCGTGCGTTCTCCCATTAACTTCTCATATTCCCTCAACGTCATGTAACTATCGCTACGAGCCATCCCGCGCACGCGCCAATAGGCATCGCGAGGGGGCTGCGGCCCCCTCCTCGACCGTGCTCCGATAATAGGTTATGGGCCCTCTTAGCCTTACGGACACTCACGCGTCTCCGCTACGCACACGGCAAGTGCCTAAAGCGCTAGCGATAAATACTGGCTTAAGTACTGCAGACGCCATGCCGGCAACTCACCGCCGCCGCCGCCGTCATCGTGGGACAACAACAACCCCAACACCGGCCTAGGGAGCACATGTTCACGGTCGCTCGCAAGCGGCTATCAAGAGAACACTAGCGACTACCAAGACGTCGCTCACAAGTGGAGAATCACACGCACACACGGAGGTGGCTCATTCGCACGAGTCACTTCTAGCATTACGGCCGGCATCGCACCGCCGGCGCCGCCTAGCACCAAGGGGACTAGCCGCCCCGACATGAAACTAGCCACAAGTCCGACGCCGTTCATCAACGGCCACCTCCTCAGAATCAGCGGCCACACAGAAGTCGCTCGACACAGAAGCAACGGCCACACAGAAGTCGCTTGCCATATAAGGAGCGGTCACGCACCAGGCGATGACCTATAGATTAGAAATCTAACGGACAAACCTCAAAGCCTGCATAAATATGTACGGTCAATGATCTAGAGGGGCTATTATAGGAAATCAGTGCCCGTACACGTATTCCTACATATTGATGTGCGCACTAGATATATTCATATAGGCGGCACCGTGCGTTCTCCCATTAACTTCTCATATTCCCTCAACGTCCTGTAACTATCGCTACGAGCCATCCCGCGCACGCGCCAATAGGCATCGCGAGGGGGCTGCGGCCCCCTCCTCGACCGTGCTCCGATAATAGGTTATGGGCCCTCTTAGCCTTACGGACACTCACACGCCTCCGCTACGCACACGTCAAGTGCCTAGAGCGCTAGCGATAAATACTGGCTTAAGTACTGCAGACGCCATGCCGGCAACTCACCGCCGCCGCCGCCGTCATCGTGGGACAACAACAACCCCAACACCGACTTTTGAGCCGGTACTTGGCAGCGCGCCAGGTTGCCAACGGGATGCTCCGATAATACATACAGTCCTATAATAGCCGCCGGTGTTCCGGACGCGGACTAGTACATATTTGCACATAGTGATGTGCGGTCGCCGGGATTTGAACTCACGTATGAGGGCCCATAACCTATTATCGGAGCACGGTCGAGGAGGGGGCCGCAACCCCCTCGCGATGCCTATTGGCGCGTGCGCGGGATGGCTCGTAGCGATAGTTACAGGACGTTGAGGGAATCTGAGAAGTTAATGGGAGAACGCACGGTGCCGCCTATATGAATATATCTAGTGCGCACATCAATATGTAGGAATACGTGTATGGGCACTGATTTCCTATAATAGCCCCTCTAGATCATTGACCGTACATATTTATGCAGGCTTAGAGGTTTGTCCGTTAGATTTCTAGTCTATAGGTCATCGCCCGGTGCGTGACCGCTCCTTCTATGGCAAGCGACTTCTGTGTGGCCGTTGCTTCTGTGTCGAGCGACTTCTGTGTGGCCGCTGATTCTGAGGAGGTGGCCGTTGATGAACGGCGTCGGACTTGTGGCTAGTTTCATGTCGGGGCGGCTAGTCCCCTTGGTGCTAGGCGGCGCCGGCGGTGCGATGCCGGCCGTAATGCTAGAAGTGACTCGTGCGAGTGAGCCACCTCCGTGTGTGCGTGTGATTCTCCACTTGTGAGCGACGTCTCGGTAGTCGCTAGTAGTGTTCTCGGATGGTCGCTCGGGTGGTGTTCAGTCCTATAATAGTATGCCCGTACACGTCCCGTACATGCGCGTTCGCTGGGGGAGTCTTGGTCCCACGCTCATCCGTAGCATACACGTACTCGCGCGCGACCGCCGCGCGCGTAAGATGTATCCGCGAAGATTGACACAAAGCGCCCAAGAGCCGGCCCGTGCATAGCGATACATAAATAGTGTACAATTACACTAAGGATACCGACTTTTGAGCCGGTACTTGGCAGCGCGCCAGGTTGCCAACGGGATGCTCCGATAATAAGGTGATGAATCCCTACTAGTAAATTACTTACAAGTAAGGATCACAGAACAACCTACTCGTCCCGCCAACGCATAGCGGTGCTACAGTCCTCGACAAGCTCGACGCGACGAAGGCACAAGGCCACCCGCCCACCTCACCCATCTCTCTTTCTGTATTATTCCTCACTGTTCAGCTGTTAGCATATTTTCCCTCCTCATCTGCTTGGCGACACCAGATCAGCCCACGCGACTAGAATCGATAGGCACTGCGCCATCGGTGTCCTCCCGAGGCCGAGGTAGGCGCACCGATCGTAAGTGCTCCGCCGACGATCGACCGCCACTCCACACCTCCACCGGTGGGCAGAGCTAAGGCAGTGCAGACGGTTGCGCGAGATACACAGTCTGGACGCGCTATGGCGGAGGAAGGCGGCGCGAAGTGGTTCTACCTGTCGCCCGGGGGCGGAGGCCAGCCAATTGGGCCGCTGACGCACGGCGCATTGCAAGGTGCTCTCATACTCT